>PVJX010008571.1:0-64870 GCA_004027295.1 Dolichotis patagonum
AGGGAGAGGACCTTGAGAGTCTTACATCTTGATCAAGGCATGACTGATAGCATTCCAGTGGGCCATCTTTCAGGCCCCTTGTTTGATGACAAAGCTCATCCCCTGTCCGCCATCCATTATCCACTCTCCCTCCCTGAGGCGAGAGCATCAATAATGCTCCCTCTTCGGATGATGCGTGGCCGGCGCTGAACGCGGGCTGCCGGCCATCGCTGGTGGCATCCCAGCACATCATTACCACCCTCCCATCCCTCACCCCACCTGCCGGGCAGCTGACCGCCCTCTGAGCGAGCACTCCCCTCCAGCAGCCAGGCTCTCTGCGAGGCCCGGACCCCAGGCCCTGCAGGCAGCCAGACTCTCAGTGGATGATCCCTGAAAACTTGATGCCAGGGTTTGAATTTTAAAAACGATTGTTTAGTTTTGTTTTTCTTTAATTAAAAGGGAGCCTAACTTCCCCATTCTGGTTGGCTTTTCCAAGAGACCTAACAGTTTGAATTTGAATGCAAACATCTTCAAACATCTGTTGCCGTAATTTGGTTGGATTAACTGTCTAGTTTGCTGGGCCATCTGCTATTCTCCCCAAACCCCATCATAACCTCTTCTGCCAGCCAGGCCAGCCAACTCACCTGGCTGGCCTTCACAGGTGGAGGAAAGGTTGGTTCCTTATAGAAGAGAATCCCAGACCAAAACCACAGATCTCCCTCCAGAGAAAGTTGGAAACAGAATTGCCAGGCCCTACCGAATGCCAAATGATAACGAGGGAAACTGAGGCCAGGGTGTTGTATGTGGAACAGCCAGTAAGGTTGCCCTCTTAAGGAGGTATTTCCCATTGGACTCCTGGAACCTTCCTCTCTTATGACAGGACTTCATGCAAGGGATGGTATTCTGCTCAGCCCAAGGGGTGCTTTTCTACATGAAAAGCATCCCTGGAGTTGTACATAGATTCCCTCAACAATTGTATGGACAACCCCACTCTCAGTCCCTGTAGGTTTTCCCTCCCTTTGCTAGGCACTCAAGTACTTTTGATGGTACCTCATCTATAGGACAAAGACAAAGACAGGAATGCAAAAGGAAATTCCAGGTCCCTTCTGGTCTCAGTGTCCAGTACTTCCATCCAAGAAAGGTCCTCTTGCTTCAACACATCCAACAATACTCCCACTCTGCCATTAGCCAACATCAGGCTCTGGGCTCCCTCAGATCTGTGTTGACTCTTCCACCTGAAGCCACTTGCAGGCTGAGGGCTGCCTTCCAAACAAACAGGTTGCCCAATGCCTCATTCCCTAGGAGGGTAGTCTGAGATCTGCCTCAGAGCCTGAGCTTGGGGCTGTGGCATGTGTGACTGCAGGGCTCAGTTCAGTGAGGCTCCAGTCAGAAACCATTTTCAGGATAGGCTGAAAGAGAGCAAAGCAGGAAAATAAGGAACAGGGAGCAGGTGTTAGGATCTTCAGATCACACGGAACAGGCTCCTCACTGTTCCCTAGACTGGGTCCATCTTTTGGTGTGTGCTGTTTTCTCACACTTTGTAGTTCACTCCATCTCTGTTCATCTTCCAGTATTCCACTAAAGATGTTCCTTCCCATGGCACCCCCAAAATAACTATTTTATGTCATACTCCCATGACATTTGCCATCACCATACTGATCGTGATTGCCATCTACTTTCCCAGTTACTTCATTACCTTATCTCATCTGCATACACGTGGTCCTACAGTGTGTGTGAGTACACACAGCTGAAAGAATGAGTGAATGAACAAATCACTCAATTTGATCTCAGCATTATAACTAAGGTCCCAGTGACTGTGCACATCCTTGTGCACATTCCACATACAAATATAGGATCTACAACCCTTATCACCTGTAACTGATTCCAAGATGCACAAGGGTTGGCAGATGCCACTGGGAAAGCCATCCATTTCACCAGTAGCTGCAAACAAAATCTGCCAGTTAATAGAAGTCCTGTTTCTAATTGCTTTACATATAATAGGTATACCTCCAACCAGCTGAGACCAGCAGATCCCATTCAGAGCCCTGCTTCCTGGCTTACACCTAAGCCTTTCATGTTTTATTAGAGGCTTGCACATTTCATTTCCTTTTATGTGGGGAAGAAAATAGATCCTTGATGCTAGAAGGGGAAATTCACAGGCATACACTTTTACTTATCAGAGGGCAACTTGGCAGAAAGCAAACCCTTGCCTCAGGTGTATAGATCCAGATTCAGGAAAAGTAGAAAAGACAAGAGTCACTTTCCCCCAGTGCAATTCAGAAGCATGAGACTCCCAATGCACACAACTAGGGCCAGACTGTATGGACAGAGCGACTGTTCCTCAGGCTTGCACATGGGCTGTCCTCAGAGCATAGAAACCTCCCATGCAAATGCTAATCTAAGCTGTGGCCAGTGCCTCAGCAGAAAGACAAATCAGCAAATGCAGTCATAACCCAAGCCTCTCCAGAACACCTACCAGCCGTGGAAATGTCCCCCAGGCTGGACATGGAACCCTCTCACAACTCTATAATCAGAATGCCAGTAGCCTTGATCCACTAGCCTGCAGCATCCAGGAACCTTCACTCTGTTCATGCCTGAGCAGGTGCTGAGGTTGTAAAGGGCTCTCAGGCTGGCAGGTTTCTCTGGTGTTCCTGCCCTCCTCCTCCAGCCCGCGCAGCAGGAAGGGTGTGTGCCCCCAGCTTACCTCCCTCAAACCCTCATTCCTGTTGGACTGGATAGAGCCCATGCTTGGGATGGGACACCATCCCCAGCGTTTGTCATTTTTATACCATAACCCCAGCCACAAGCAGCTTCCTGCCACCAGTGGACGGCTCTCTCTGAAACTTAGCATGGAGAAATGCTTGTGACAGGAAGCTGTTCCTGTATCCAAACCTTCATGGCACTCAAATCCCCAGAGTAGAGTCTGGGGTACTACAACTCCCACTGGGTGGCTCCTGGGTGCTGGCCCCTATAACTGGGTCCAGCTCCACAGACTCCTGCCCCCCACATCATGACAAGAAATGTAAAGCATTTATTCGGTCCAATCATACTGGCCTGGCCACAACGAGACCACCCTACTTTTATAAACCCATCAGTGAGTGCAAGGCTCTGCCCTCGTACCTGTCATCTGTGATCAGCTTCTAAAACCTTTAGTTCATACGCATACATGATCCCCTCTACTGACACATCTATGTAGTGGCTGAGGGGACATAGGGATCTTAGAAGCTCAGTCTCCCTCCACAGTGCCATGTCACCTGAAATACAAAGGAGACCTGAAAGGGTCATGTGTCACCTCATTGATTACCCTGGCTGGGCAGCTGGCTGGCAGTTACCTTTCTAGTCCTACTGTTCCATGATGGCACCTCCAGAAGCTCCTAGACTGGACTAAGCAAATGATATTCTTAGTAGAACAGGGTCAGTTTCCATCAGGGGTAAATGAATAGCTGGGCTTGTCTACAAAAGACTCCAAAATTAAAAACTGCAGCAGAAGCATGTTAGAGAGAGGGGACAAAGATAATGTGGAACTGGACCCAGATCAAGGACAGCTGTCCTACTTGTTCTGTGTTCAGAGCAGAAGAAGCATAAGACAAGAGTGAGACCACTCATGCAGCCAGAAGGCTTTCAGAAGCAAAGTTGATTAAGACCCCCTCATTGGATCCCAAGGCTGGATAAAGGCCAACATCTGGACACTACCTGCAAGCCCTGTTTGGCATGACCCTGTCCCTCCATGACCTGATTATGCACTCTGAACCCTCCTCCAGTACTGCCAGCCCTAGCCCAGTTCCCTCTGTTCCTCCTACACTCACACTGCCCTATCTTCACTGCCCACCTTCCCTCTGCTTCTGGGTGACACCTTGACTTTCACCTTGGAATGGCATCTCTGGTACATGTTGCTGGGGAAGACTCCTCTGAGCCCAAGAAAAGGGCTAGTCCTCTCTCCTGAATGCTCATCTTGCCTTCTTCTTCCCCTGTCACCATCGCCACCAACACTGTAACCATTGTTCACCATTAGATTTCTGTGCTCAGCTAGGTCTTCCTTTAGCCTGTGAGTTCCAGCAGGGCAAGTCTATGCCTGTCTCCTTCAGTTTACCCTCTCACTAGCGATAGTGCCTGACACATACTAATGCTCAGACTCTGCATGCTGCAGCTGCAAACAAGTCCCAAGAATGCCTCAGTAAAAAATGAAACTTTAGGAACTGATGAAGCATAGGCTGGAATAAATCCAAATGGCAAACTAGCAAGAAGGAGTAGGAAAGGAGCATGGATTTGGAAACATGGGACCTGTGCTCAAAATTTCTAGTCCACTCTAGGACCATCTGAATCCACCTAACTGGCCACACTGTGGTGGGAGGCTCAGCCTTTGCTGGGCTGTGCACTTTTCTAGTTCACAACTCTTTCCTTTCACAAGTGCACTCATGCACAGTAACACTCCTCAACCTCCTGGAGGCTGTCATATAAAATAGTCTCATTTCTCAGATGAGAAAGCTGTAGCTTAGGGAGGCTGGCTGAGTGACACAGAGTACCATGGTGTCAAGTGGTAGAGTTGAATGGAAGCCTGGGGTTCTCCAGTACACACCTGGTGCTGATGTTCCACTAGCATCCCGCATGTGTATGATTCAGAAATAAGCAAGTTGTGGAGGACGAGCCCCTCGCAGGATCCCCCTGATGGCTAAGTGCTTCATCTAAGCCCCTACTGACTTTATGTCAAGTATGGCACCTCCTTGGTCCAGGAAACAAAACATTTTCCCAAGAGGGTCATGGAGCAAGGGGTTTGTCTAGTTGCACCAGGAGAAGAGGAGCCTGGAGATTCCAATTCATTTCAAACAGACTTTCAAACAAGACCCTGTGTGCAGTTGGATGTCTCATTCTCACACTTGAGGACAGCCTGGAACCACAGTGAGTGGGTCTCAGAGGTCCTGCAGGACAGTTGCTCACTGCTCTTGAGTCTTTTCCCCAGTGCTAGACTAACATCCTCCTCTCCACTGAAGAAGGTGAAGGGTTCTGCAGCTCTCCACCTCCTAGACGCCATGGAAACTCTGCTCTGCTCACTCTCTCCTGTTTTCTATACCCTTGTGACTTAACATCTATCACTCTAGTAGAAAATGTTATGTTTTATTGAAAAAAATGTCTAAAACTTGAATTCTGTTGAAATCTTCACCTCTAATGTCTTCATGGGTAACTGTGAGCTTCTGTTGTCATCAGTTCTAACCCTTCACGACTCTGACCCTGGATGAATATTTCTACTTGTCACACCTCAGCAAGCAAAGGCCCCTTGTGACCTTTTTACACTGTGTCTACGACCATTCCCCACCAAGACGCCGGCTCTAACAATGTGATCTACCTCCATGATCCTCTTGGTGACTCTCCGGGGTTGAATAGTGTCAACCCACAACCTCACAATGTGCCCTTATTTGGAAAGAGGATCTTTATAGATGCAATCGATTAAGATGGGGTTATACCAGAATAGGATAGGCCATAACCCCATGACCAGTGTCTATGTAAAAAGAGAGTAAATTGGGACACAGACACACACAAGGAGAATACCATGTGACAATGGGGTTAGACATTGGAGTCCTGAATCTAAAAGTCAAGAATCAGCAGCCCCCAACAGAAGCCAAAAGAGGTAAAGAAAGATCCCCACCTAGAGCTTGCAGAGGGAACAGAGTGCTGCTGATACCTTGACTTCAGATTCCCACCTCCAGAACCGTAAGAGAATGAATTTCTATTGCTTTAAGCCACTCAGTCTGTGATACTTGGTTACAGCAGCCTTAGGACATTTCTAAGGTCCATAATCATGTTTTTGCAGATTTTCTCCATCATTTTCTTAATTGTCATTGAACCACTACTAGCACAGGGCTAGGCATTGGGGATGCAAACATCTTCAGAGCCTACAAACAACAAGCAATATCCTGAAGAGGCTGGAATCAGAAGAACCATGGGGAAATGGATCCAGTACAAAGCAATGTGCAATGAAGCCCTGGGAAGGGTGAAATGTTTGTTAGAAGAGTCCAGGCCACTGGGAAGTCCTTCTAAGAAGAGGGTGATGTCCTGGGAAGGAGGGGGATGAAGTGGATCTTAAAGGATGGAACTGATGCTGCTGAGTAAAGCTGAGATGCACATTCCACAGAAGCAGGGAATGTAGGGCCACATTTTTGGAATGACCTAACTGGTGAGGGGTGGGAGGGGTAGTGGCAGATAAAGCAGACAACTGGACTGAGCCTGGGTCATGGACCACTCAAATGCCAAGCTAATGCTTAGGGCTCAATCATGTAGCCTGGGTGGAGAATAAAGGCACTAAAAGCTTTGGTTGTATGTTACAGAAGGCAAATAATGCTTTGGGACTACTGGCAAAGCAGCAGTTATTTCCCATCTTCTTGTTGAAAGAGCCTAGAAATCACTATAGTTACTTATTACAGACATACTCTTCCACTTTACCCTTAGAATAACCTCAGCTAGGCCAGGGATTTAGCTCAGCACATGCCTTGCAAGTGCATGGTCATGAGTTCGATCCCCGGTACAAAAAAAAAAAAAAGAATAACCTCAGCTGTTTATTTCTGAGTCTGAAGAAGCAAGCTAGGGAAAGGTTTGAAGGGAAACACAGAATGTAATTCCTAACCATCTAGGACCCTATTGGAGATCAATCAGAAAAGAAGAGAAGATAGCTCTGTGTCACCATGGAAATGGGATTCCAGAGACAAAGATGCTATTTACACCTCACTCTTATCTAGCACATGGCTCCAGGGGAACCCAGGGATGGGCTTTGGAGAACACCATCCTTCTGATTGCCAGGACAAATCCTGGGCAGCCCAGGGACCATCTCGTTTGGCTCTGTACAAGTTCAGCACTGGTGTTTAACTTTTTTCCTTTTTTTCTTCTTCCCTGTTATTTAAATGGTTTTAAACATGAAACTAGGCCAGGAAAAGGGGGTAGCATTGTTTTAATAATTAGCAATTATGATCGCTGCAATATTAATTGCATATTTCCATAGCAAACACTTCCCCAGAGGGCCAAGGGTGGTTAGAGACTGCCAGAGCCTAAAACTGGAATTCCTGAGAACAGAAAAAGGAGAGAAAAGCAACTTCTTCCATTTAAGCAAATTACCATGGGGACTGCCAGGCCCCTCTAATTAGCCCAGCTCACTGTAGCGAGTGAGCCGGCTGGTGTGAGTCTCACTCAGTGCCGCCGAGCCTGCTCATACAGACCTTTCTCCTTGATTTCTTTCATTTCTGTCATTTGGACAAGGGAGCAGCTTATTTTCAGGGGTAGCTGGGTTGGGAGCCTGCTCTCCATGACTCAAGGTGCCCCTGGCCCCCAAACTGGGGCCCAGAGTTCATTTGTGCAAATCCAGGCCACAAGAGAAGGCCAAAATGGGCCAGGACCACAGGCAATTCTGCATAGCGGCACTGGGGGAGACCAGGGCAGGAGAGGCCAAAGAATCTGCCTTCCCAGTCCTGTGACATAGATTGTGGGGTTCAGAGTAGGATTGAAGTATCAAAAGCAGGAGGAGGAGCAAAGATGGAGCAAGGGAAGAGGAAGCCCAAGAGAAGGTGCTGATGAAGGAGGAAGAAGAAAATCAAGAGAAGGGAAAGCACAGGGGGGCTGAACTCAGGAAAGAAGAAAAGAAATGAGGAAGTGTGCTTGTAATCCCAGCCACTTGGGAAACCGAGTCAGGAAGATTATAAATTTGAAGTCAGCCTGTAAACTAAGCAAGACATTGTCTCAAAACTTTAAAAGGGGTGCAGGACTGGGCATGCACCTTAGCACTAGAGCACCTGTCTAATATGCACAAAGCCCTGAATTCTACCCCCAGCACTAGGAAAATGAATAAATAGAAAGAAGGCAAGAATTGAAAAGAAAAGGCAGAAGAGCAGAGTGAAGGCAGGGCAGGCAGAGAAGGCTTCCTGGATATGCAGTCCTTCAGGAGGCTTTACACTCGCTCAAGGACTTCTGAAGTACAGCCACATTGCTACTGCAGCTTCTAGCTGCAAGGATGATCGAGAGCATTGCTTAAGCCTGCGTCCACCCATGAGCCTGAGGAAGGAAGACCTTAGTAAAACCCTTTCCCCCGGAAACCCCCAGCAAGAGAGGAAAGAGAGGGAAAGACAGTGAGCTCACAAAGTCTGCATTTGCAGATCCCAAGCACATTACCTGTGACAGTGCAATATGTCCTCAGAGCCATATTGAAAGAAGGCACTGTTAGCTCCATTTCACAGCTGGGAAGACTAAACAAGCCTTCCCAAGGTCACTCACTCAGCCAGAGGCAGGGCCCAGGGCCCCATCTGACACACAGATGGCACCATCTTCCCAGCATCACCCTTCGTACCTGAGTCCATGTGGGCAAACATCCTAACAGGAGCAAGCCTGCCCAGCTGCCTCTGCAGCCTGGCCCCACCTTTAGAGAAAAGTCAGTTGTGCTCTGCATAGCCTCCATTTTAAAGGAACTTGCTAAGCAAAACTCCAGATTCACAAAGAGGGATATTGTGGGGCCATAATTCTCTTTGTAAAAGGGTTCTCCCTAAGGTACCTTTAAACAGGGATGCTCCCTGTGCATTGGAGCATTTGTTTACAGATCATCGACTCCTCCACAGAGAAGCTAGGAGACTTGACAGAGGAACTCACCAACCAAGTGTCTCTAGCTGCTTCCAGTGGAAAAAGATAAACAACAGAAAGAAAGTGGATTTGCTTTGAGGGGAGAGAATCCAATTGTGTGATGATCACAATGACAATACTGATTCATGGCCAGAGTACCTGTCTGTCCTCAGTCCTCACCACATGTGTCCCTCACCAGCCCACTGGTCACACAGATTTTTGTCACCTTTACATGGCAAAGCAGAGGCTGGAAGCCTTGATCCCAACAATCCCATAGACAGGGGTAAAATTATTATGCAATGGGCAAGAGAGAAAAATGAGGCCCTGAGGCCTTGGTCCTGGACTGAGGTCATTCAGCCTGTGTGTGTGTGTGGACTCTATAGCTATTTTAATACCTCCTGTGGGCCATATTGGTGAGGAGAGAATTCCCGCCTTGCAGTTACAGAGATGGCTACATACATGACACTGGACACTGGAGAGGTGAGACCGACAGCAGTTTATGTCACCTACATCCACACCCAAAAGAAGATGCTGCCCACCACACAGGGATCGTTCTTGGGAACAGAGTGAACCTCATGGACCCTGGGAAGCAAGCTTCACTATGCCAAGAGGATAAGTGACCTCTGATTTCCACTGGAAGCTGTGGTTATCTTGATTCCACAGCTGGCAGCAAGCTGAAACCTGCTTATGGGGAGAAGCAGAACCTGTACCTAGTCACCTTCATAAGGAGGGCTGTGGCCAGGTGTCCTTCTCCATGGAGAGCCACCAGGCCATTGAAGGCCCTTGCAGTTTCACCAGATGTCAAGGTGGCACACAGTATCAGACCTTAATTTTAGGCTTCAGGCTACAGAGACCTCCTGGCTAATGATACCCAGCATCTATGAATACCCCAGTGAGCCTGTTTTTCAGTAAGATAGCATGGATTTTCTGAAAACAGTATCCCCCAATTCCCATATTAGGCCAGGAAATGTGTCCTAAAGGAGGCCTAGGGCCAGCTCCTTACCACAAACCTCCTCCCTGCAAGGTGGGCAGGTTGAGTTGCTAGAGACCCAGCCTGCAAAATCCACTCTCCCCCCCCCCGTGAACAACACTGGGCAATTTTGCTCACTCTGTATGTGGACAAACATTACTGGGTGTATTTCTGATCTTACTTATCCCTGGAAATCTATCTCAAAGCCGCCTTTGGAAACTCCTAAGTAGGATGTAATAAGTGGATTTCAGCCTCTGCTTGATAGTTTGCAATGTAGTTACTCCCATAGCCTTAGCATGCAGGAAGAAACAGAACCATCTTTAGCAGAACAGCAGCTGATGGGGGAGAGACAGGAAGGAAGGGGAGAGAGGGAGGTATGAGGTGGAGGACGCAACCTGCAGCCCCAGGTCTGTCTCCTCTGAGAGCCTACTGAGTGATTTCTGTCCACTTCTCCCCAGAAGTCCACTTTCCAGCTCCTATCAGCTTCACTTAACCTGGCTGTGGAAGAGGCAGAAAAGACAGGATGCTGGACTGTGTTAGGGAAGAAAATGAAGAGAAGGACAGAGGTGACTTCCATGAGACAGTATGGGAAAAATGCTCTTGATAGAAGGTTTAAATGGTATTTCTGTGTTTGAAAATTAAGAACATCAAGTAGACTGTGCAATGACCATCACTGCAAAAGGCAAACTTAAACGGGACAAAAATTAAATGACATGCTAGAAAAATGAAAGCACTTTATAATAATTGTGCAGTGAGTGAGACTGGTGCTTTTCCTTTTGCAAATCCTTTCTTATAACAAGAGTATTTGGGTAAGTATAATGTGCTGGTGCCACTATTAAATGTTTTGGCAAAACAAGTGAGACTCGTGAAAGTAAAAAAGAGATATCACCACTGGAGCTGACTATTTACTTCAAAGTACAATCAGAAGTGTTTGGGAGGGACTCAAAGCCACCACACACACCCTCTGAGCTGAAAGGGCACAGGCGTGCTGTTAGCCAGGCTCAGATCAGGCAGGGATGCTGCCTGGAGGCAGAAGTGCTGGCCCCTTGGAGTTAGAGGCCATTAGCCACATAGATTGTACTTCAGCTCTTTTTGTAACCAAGCCAGCTCTCCTGACATGTGCTGTGTGCCATTTCTCCCTTGCTGGAAGACCAGAAAAGTACTCAAATCACCAAAGAGCCAGAGCATGGATCACCAAGACCTGGCAAGGGGAGGAGGCCCAATCAGCCTCAACCAAAGACTTCCCAAAGGCTGAGGCCCTCCAGAGGAGGCAGGGTGGTCTGCAGTGACCTAGGCTTCCCCTGCCCCTTCAGACACTGTTCCAAAACAGGTCCACACAGTGTTCCCATAAATTGAAATTTCTAGAGAGTACAGCCCTGAGCCTCTGTGACAGATGGTGGCTGTAAGAAACCCTTGAGTTGTCTTCATCATTGTCCTCGTGCCTCAAATGGAATAATGAATTTAACTGGGAGAAAGCAAAGCTGCCACAGAATAGACTGGAATCTGGAATGCTTTGTGACTTGGTGGTTAAGCTCAGATAGGTAACAGGTTGCACTGGGCCTGCAGCACTAGCCCCGAGGGTTTATTCAACGTCTCAAATCCCTCAGTCCCAGCTTTATGCAGGATTCCCAAGACTCCCCCACCCAGCCCTGTGCCCCAGCCCCCATCCCCTGACTGCTACATAGCACACAATATGGTAACATATATCTGTGTACCAGTCTACAATATTATCTCCAGGGAGATGGTAAGTTATAATAAAGAGAGATATCTTGGTACGCAAGGGCCACAGAAGCCAATCAAGGACAAGCTTATACTGAAGGGAAAACATACATTTGGATGGAGACAGTCAGAGGTTAAGGATGGTTGGGGTTGGGTGAGGATCTGAGAGGCTGTGAACAGATGCCAGGCAGGAAACAGCAGTGGTATGTGACAGGACACGTTCTCAGTATTTACCTACAGAGTAGAAACACAGGCAGGCACTGACCAAGGACAAGCGGGGGCATAAAAGAATAGTTGAAGGCTGAGGGCTTCTCACTTTCATTTCTACCGAACACCAGTCCCACTGTTAAAAGGCAGCCATCGTGTGTCATAAGATAAGGAATGCTGCAGGTGGAAAATAGCTTTTCCATATTTGGGGAGTGAGAGAAAGAGAATTACTTAAGTTTGTAGTTTATTATGTAAGTAAATAATCAGGCAAAATATCAAGTAAATTTTAAAAGGCATCAATGTCAAAGCTGGGAAGAAATATTAAAGATCAGTCTGGTTGAATCTCCAGGTCTACAGATAAGAACTGAACCCCATTAGCTGTAGGATTTCCTCAAGGTGATTAGAACAAAGAGTCAAACCAAGGCCAGTCCTCTCCTCCTTGCTGCCTATGGTGTGTTGCCCAAGGTCTGATGGCATGAGATTGTTTGTCTTTGTTTCCTTCTCAGGAATTTACACTCCATAAGAGCAGACACTGGGTCAGCTTTGTCACTCTCACACCTAAAACACTGTGTGGCATTGATTTAGTGCTTATCTAGTGAGATAGAAGCAAACCAGTGCATGGGAGTGAATGAGTGAAGTGGATGGAATAGTATAAACAGAAAGGAATGGAGTGGAAAGACTGAGTGGAATGGGATAGAAGGATGGGGTGAGATGAAGTGGAGTGGAATAGAATGGAACTAGTAGAACTGGGACTGGGATTCTGGTCTTCTACTTCCTATGTAATACTAAGGGCAAGCAAGAACCCCAAACTGCTGCACTCTACTGCCTTCCCACTGTAGAATACACCACCTCTGCCTCCACTTTCCACACCTAGCTGCCATCTCCTTACAGACTCTAGCTTCTGACACAGGCTGGGGTACTTGGGGACAGGGTTTAATTCCTTGCTGTGGTGATAGACAACAAAGAACTCAAACCCATGTCCTTGCTAGGAGCAGCTTTGGAAAAGGATGAGCAATTGGTGTGATGGTTAACTTTATATGTCAACTTGACTGAGAAACAGGACACCCAGCTATTTAGTTAAATATTATTTGGGAACGTGTCTATATGGGAGGGTGTTTATAAATGAGGTTATCATTTGAATCAGCAGACAAGTAAAGTGGATTGTCCCCCACCCCAGTGTGTCTAAGCATCCTGCTGGGACTTGGGCCTTCAGATTCAACTCAGACTTGTACCATGGATTCTCTGGTTCTTAGGGTTTTGTGCTTGGACTAGAACCATATCACCAGCTTTTCTGGATCTTCATCTTACAGATGGTAGCACATGGGATTTCTCAGCCTCTAAGAAAAAGAGCTTGAAGAACAATAGGTTATTGACCACAAATTCCATTTCTCTTCTCACCTCTGGCATTTAAAATGGGAGCCAGTTCCTCACACCACACACACACACACACACACACACACACACACAATTGATTCTGTTTCTCTGGAGGACCCTAACACAGTTGACCAGCCACAGGTAGAGTCAGACCCTAATCCAGACTTTAACCAGAGTAGCAAAGATAGAGCCTGGGGCAATTCCCACACTATCAACTTTCATACAGGGCCCAGTCATGCAGTAGGTAGAGACAGAGCTGTTCAGGTCCTGAGTAGATTTGAGCACCTTCCCTGTTCACTAATTTCTCTTCTTCAAAATGATGGCCAATTCATCAGTCCTACAATATTCACTAGGTCCCTGGACACTGAAGGAGTTTGAGGAGTAGAGACATTCTATAGTAGGACCCTTTATAATTCCCTTGCATTGATGCACAGTCACATGCAATTTCGACGCACTTACTTATCAGACCACTCTTCTCTCATCAACATTGGGAAGATAGATTTTCTGTCCACTTCCCTTCCTGTCCATTACAATCTGTCCTGATCCCAACCACCCCACAATCACCATTCATAAGACAGCAGTTCTTTATGGGTTAAACTGGCTCCCACTTCCAGACCCAGGCTCACCGTGTGCTCATGTTCACTTTTAACACTGTGAGCTCCCCGGCTAGTCCCCCTGTGGTTGCTGTCTTACGGAAGTTGCTGAAACTGCCTGCTTGGTTTGTGAGTCCATTCCCTGACCTCTGGAGTCTTAATTGTCATTGTTGTTGTTGTCAGTCTGGCCTTACAACAGTCCCTACTATCTGTTCTGTTCATTTCCCTGATATCCACTTCAGCCATCACCACCACCCCTGACGCTGAGTCCCATCACCACCACCTCATCCCTATAAAGCCCTGTCATCTGTCACAGCTGTGTGTTCGCTGACCCCATGCCAGGTTTGGAACATCCTGACTGTACATGGTCTGCTAATCTCCAAGTCCTTGTCCCTCTGGATTCTTCTGCCTTGCTTCCAACCCGCTACCCTATGCAGCCTGTGCCCTCTACATTGTTCTCCATCTACTAGGGCACCCTTCGGCCATCCAGTTTCTCACCCAGCAACAAGCTTACCACTCCCTCCTGCCAGGGAGAAAAAAACCTTGCAGAACAACAGGTCATTGACTATGAATTCCATTTCTCTTCCTACCTCTAGCTATTTAAACAGTTAGAAGACAGGCTTTGCTCACTATATGTGTGCATACATATTAGACACACAATCTCCTATCCTACTTATCCTTGGGAATTTGTTTCAAAGCCGCCTTTTGGAAACTCCTAAGTAGGATGTAATTCGATGGATTTTATGTTCTGCTCACTGTCTGGCAAAGTAGTTTATTCCACAAACCCCTGGCATATGAGAGAAAAATAAGATGCATGAAAAATAGGGTTGTGGTTTACTTAGACACTCCCATGTCACCCCAGCCTAGGCTGAAGGAAGGGACTTCTTGGCTAGACAGGGTCTGTGCAAAGTTTCTTAATGTATAACTTTTATATCATCAACTTCAATAACTTAGGTTGTTAGTATGAAAGAAGCTGTCTGTGAATGGCATTTAAAAGCAAATTGGATTTTCTTCCCCCAGCTCATATGGCCTCTGTTCTGCTGGCCAGAGGATGTAGCTTACTTCTCATCTGAAGCAGCCATTTGTCATGTGTTACAGGATCTGAAATAAAATTCCTTTGTGTATGACTGTCTAATAAAGAGGTTCTTAATGTTAATAATTTACCTCTAAATGCCATTTACACATTGTTTCTCAGTGTATTGAATTCTATGGTATTGAAAAGCTGAAAAGAACATGAGGATTTTCTGAAGAACCTAAATGTGTGTCCTGCAATAATATTTACATCCGACATCTGCCTCCTTTAGATTCCAGGCCAAGGACTCTGCTCCTGGTGGTAATGTGCATCAGCAAAGCCGTCTGTTTGGCAGGGAGGAAGCTTAAATCCTTGGAACCCAAGAAGGGGGAGGGTTTGCAAAAGAAGAGAAGGCGAATTCAACATTCAACAAACACTTATGTATGGCAGGACTTTGTGCCAGCTGTCTGCCCAGCAATAAGGCCCAAGACACAAACTCAACAACTTCCTCAACTTCAAGACCTTCCTGGAATGAGGTGTGATGCACATTAACGATTTAGCTAGCAATCACGGCCACATATATTCAAGTTTATAAACCAACTGTACATGCTCCTGCCCGCTGGTCTCAACAGGCTCTCCTTGACCATCAGACAGATCTCTTTAGGCAGATCTGCATTGTTGCTATTTATGTGGGTCCCATCACACGAGTGGATTTGATATCTGGTGGGGGCCTGCTCTGTGGTTCACAGATGACTGTTTTCTCCTATATCCTGGCATTGCAGATGGGGTGGGGGAGCTCTCTGGGTGTCTCTTACAAGTACACTAATGCTATTCATGTGGGATCCAAACTCATGACCCAGTCGGCTCCCAAAGACGCCTCCTTATGACACCATCACCTTGGGGGCTAGGATTTAGCATTTGAATTTGAGGAGGGGGCAACAAATATTCAGGTAATAGCATCTACCAATGAACACAGAAAGGCAGACAAGGCCACACCTAAGAGTGTGTGTTGATAACAGTATTTCCAGAATAGTTGGAACCACTAGGGAGAAACCTCTAAAAGAAGAATAAAAGCTTTGAAATAGAAACAAAACATAATGGCACATACATAAATCTAAAGATACACAAGGTAAAAAGAGATAAATAGACCATCCAACTTCAAGAATTAAGCTCCTTTACTGATGTCTTTATAGTTTTCTTATGACCATAAAAGCTGAGGGTAAGAGTGGAAATGTTTAACTTGAAAAAATTTTCCCAAATCATAATTTACTCTTGCTACTTTCTTCTTATAAGTACATCCATTTTTAGTTCCTTCTGTTATTTGTGTCAATACTGTATCAATTTTGACAAAAAGTTATCTATTGTCTTCAAAAGAGAAGGACTTGCATTTTATGAATTAACTCTACTTTGTTTTCTATTCAATTCACTTGAGATTTTATCTTTATTATAAAGATTTTATCTTTATTATAAAGATTTTATCTTTATTTCTTTCTGCTTATTGATAGCTTTGTAATGTTTTTCTTTAATTTCTTGAGATGAAATCTTAGCTTATTTATTTGCAGATGTGAAGTTCCCTAATTAATGGATCTAAGGTGTTATATTATCTTCTGAATACTCACATTTCACATGTACTGGTATATTGTGCTCTTGTGTCTATTCTAATGACATGCAATTTCCATTTTGACTGACCCTTTAATCCAATAAATATTGAGATGAATATGGTACTTAAATTACAGGTGCACAATTTTTTGTTATAATGTGTTGATGGGTTTCTTTTTTTGTATTATAGCTAATTAATACATCCTTTAAGCATGATTGTAGTCTTTAAAAATATTGATATTTTATTTGTGACCTATACATGGGCAATTATTTGAACAATCCATGTGTATTTGAAAGGAATTTATGTTCTTTATTTGTTCAAGACACAGCATACATCTCATATACCATCAACAGTATTAATCATGTTATTTGTATCTTCGATACCCTTCCTTGGTTGTTTTGTTGATCATTTAAGAAGTTAGTCTTACTGGTATGATGGTGCACATCTGTAATCCCAGCACTCTGGAGACTGAGGCAGGAGGATTGCTGCGAGTTCAAGGACAGCCTGGGTTACAAAGTGAGTTCAAGACCAGCCTGAACTGCATAGAGAATCCCTGCCTTAAAAAGACAAATAAATAAATAAATAAATAAGATAGTTTCTATAATATAGTGCTATATTTGTATCTCCTAGGAATACTATCAATTTTTGTTTTTATATTTTCTAGTTTTTTGTATGCATAATGGTCCATGAATGGTACATATCATCTTAACAGTTTATTTGCAAATAATAATTGTATCCTCATTTTTATTTTATTAGCCTTCCCTGATATATATCCTTACATCATTCCCTTTTTAAAAAATTTTATATTGCTCTATATGTGTATCTTGCCAGAAAACTGCATGAATCTGGATTTTTTAAATCCAATGCTAGAAGAAGGCATTGTGAGAGCTGCTACATTTAGAGTTTTTAACAAGGATGTGTGTGTTCATGTATTCCCTTTAACATGTTTTTTACTTGTTTGTTTTTTTACACACATTTCTGCCTTTTGGTAATTTGAGTTGTCTTCATTTGATTCCACTTTTTCTGATCTTCCATTTTTCTAGTGTTTACCCTCCAAATTTTGTCAGTAACCCCTTGCTTTTCTTTGACAATATCTACAAATGATCAGCACCCATAGATCTAACTAAAAACCAGTTAACTGCCTATCGCTCCCCCTGCCCCTGCCATCCCAACCTGCAATCACTTCATAGCACTGGAAATGCTGTTCCATATTGTTTGTATTTTTTAAGTATTTCCACAACAAACAACAAATTGTTCAGATTTCTGTTTTATCTATCATGACTTTCTCCTACATTTTAAAAAAATTTGATAGCCTGTAAGGTGCTCAATTTTATGAGGCCCAATTTATTTGTATAAATTTTAGGAGAAAAGAATTATATACTTTTCTTAATTACTTTTCTCTGATTGATGAGACAAAATACCTGACACTCAAAATAAAGGAAGGAAAGGCTTATTTCTTACAGTTTTGAGGTTTCAGTTCATATTCAGTCTGCTCCAAGTAGCAAGCTGGCATGGCGCGGCTGCCAGTCACAGCCACCACAAACAGCAAGAGCGAATGGGAAAGAGAGAAAAACATGCCTTCTTCCTGCCCTTACACTGTGCACTGGCTCCACCCCTGGGTGGGTGTACTACTCACACCACCAATCTGAGCCCTAGACAATGAACCAATCACAAAAGCTAGATTTGGCCACATCCATGATTGCATGAGGCTTGAGAGGGGCACTGACAGAAACCATGACAGTACTTTTAACATACATGCACTGAGAGTTTTTTGAAAATGTTCTAAAAGTAATTTCTTTCATGGAGGTAAATATATTATTTTGTCTATATTATTATTTAGGAATAAATACAGCTTCATTTAACAAAAGCCCCCAAAATGGTAGATTAAAAATATAGAAATGTGACATCAAAGTGTCAACTGGGAAATAATATGTAGAACACAAATGAAAGCAAGTATCAACAAGTTTCTCTCAAGCAAATGAAAGCCCAGTGGCAACAAGCCCAAGGCTAATGTGCTAACTGCAGAATCAGGACATCAGGCTTCTTCTACCTTGCTGCTTCACAGACCATGACTTCTATTCCCTAAGTCATATGGTTCAATATGGCTGCTGGGATTCTGGCCATTATACATCTATTCCAGGAAGAAGGAAAAAGAAAGTCATCTTACCGTTTTAAGAAGACTTCCTAGAAGACAATGATTCTACTTATATTTATAGACTATGACTAGCTGCAAATAGCCTAAAAAAATCAGATATGTTTGCTTTTAACTGGGTGGCCATATGCATTCAATAGAGCACAGCATACTGAAATTTAAGAACAGCAGGAATCAATAGAAGATCCTAAAAACTTCCAGGGTGTAGGAAAAGGTCACATCAGTCGAGTCAGAATCAGAATGTCTATAGTAATAATAAAAGCTGAAAGATAATAGAACAACAAGTATCTTTGAAAGTCTATATGAAAATGTTCTCCAACCAAAATCCCTAGTAGAAAGTTTTCATCTGTCACAGGAAGCTACTCAAGGATGAAAGTTGCCTTAATGAGGGTGTAACCAAGAAAAACAAGACTATGGGACCTAAAAATCTGGCCCAGAAAGAACAATGAAAAAGTTCCTGTATAAAACAGACAGCAAAATAAACATATTTAAACATAAAAGGAAGAGAACTTCAGTAAAGGTTGGAATGGATTAGCAATTATGTGTGACCAGGTAGATAAACTAAATGAAAGCAAATGAAAGTGAGTATCTTTTCTGAGAAAAGAAAAAAGTCACAACCACAGAGCATGGAATACCTACCCCACAGGGTAATGCACATGGAGACATCGTAGACATTGTGCTATAAACACTCAGTAGTAACTTTAACCAAAGTTGGGGACACAGTTCTATTGCAGGGCATGGAGGACAATGGTTTATGTGCTTGCAGAGGGAGCAAAGGGCATTTATGAGAGCTAAATTCTAAATTCTCCATCACTGAAAGCTAATTAGTAGTTCTGAAAAACAAATCAAGACACCCTTTATCTACAAGAAATTTCAAAATATACAAGTAACTAGCAGACAAAATAGCTAAAAAGAGTTGAAAGTGTTTACTTGAGGGAATGAGAAATGAGGATGAAAAGAGAGAGGGTAGCAAACTACTCTTTCACACAGCATCCCTAATGATACTTGTTGTCAAAGCAGTTACTGTACTTTGCTAATCAATGTAAGGCAAATATTCATTTATATTAACACCAGGCAACTTGGGGTTACTTTTTCTTTGCTGGCAGAGGAAGAGAGGGGAAAAATACAATAGCCAAATACAATAATTCTTCCAAAGAAGAATTGGAAGGCTGGTAAATGTTCTGAGTCCTTATTTGTCTGATATGGCTTCATTTTACCCTCACACTTGAATGATAATTTATGTTCAAAGCCATTTCCCCTCAGAGCCTTGAAAATATTGCTCCATTATATTCTTGTATCCAATTTTACTGATGAGAAGTGTGATATCAATCCAGTTCCTACGGAGAGTGGGCTGAATCGAGTCACCCAAAAAGATAAGTCCAGGGCCTCCCAGCCAGGGCGCCCACGAGGAATATAATTAGGATCTGGAGTGAGGAGCCTTTAGGACAGGCCCTGTACCGAAATCTTTGCATCCTTATCAAAAAACACAGAGATGCAGAGAAGGTGACCATATGAGGACAGAGATGAAGATGGAGGCCACATAGCTGTGAGCCAATGGGCACAAGGACTGGGAGCCCCCAAAGCTAACAGAAAGCCTAAAATGGGTTCCCTTGAAGTCTGCAGGAGTCACCTGGCCAAGGTCTTGACTTCAGACTCTGCCTCCACACTGGGGTGACTAAAGTTTGTTTCTTACAGCAGCCCTAGAAAATGAATCCATTATTAACTTGTTCTTTTTCTCTGAAGAGTTCTTGGACTTTCCCTGAATTGCTCATTTCAACATGTCTATGTCAGTGGTTTTTCATTTTTCTGGCTATGCAATGATCCTTTAAATCTGAAAATTGCTATCTTCCACGGGCTCTGGGAGATTCTGTCCTACTTGTTAAGTGTTGCCTCCCCGCTGTTATTCCACTTTCTTCTCTTGGCATTTCCTATGTTCCGTCTTCTGTGTTGGTAGTTTTTCTTTCACATACTCTATCTCCTGGATGTCATTGGTACTGAATTCCTGGAGGAATTCATGCCTTTGGTCTTTATACTCACTCTTTCTTCATCTATGCTCATTTTGCAACTCTATCCATTAATTTTGAGGTTCTGTTTTATAAATTTTGACTAAGAAAATTTCAATGTCCATAGTATCTAATTGATTCTTATTCTATGCCGCCCAAGGCCTCCATATATTTTAGAAGACTTTCATTTGGCTTTCTGTTATCATAACCAACACCCAAAATAACCAGCTGATGAAAGAAAAGCTCTGCTTTCACTCGCAGTCTCAAAGGTTTTCCAGGCCAGGATCAGCTGCCCTGTGGCTTTAGGGCCTGTAGTGAACAGCACATTAGGGAAGCAAAGTGCTCACCTCAGGATGGAGGGTGGGCACAGCATGAAAGAGTCCAGTGACCTCATTCTCTCTGAGGGCCACTCTGTGACCCAAAACCTCCCACTAGGCTTACCGCTTAAAGATTCCCCAACTTCCCAGAGGTGCTGTCCTGAGAACCAAAGCTGTAACACACAAGCCTTTTTTTGAGGGACACTCGGGAGCTAAACTGTGGCACTGACTGGAAAATCCATCTGTTGCTGTGCCTTCTCTGTCTCCTCAGAGGAGTCCCTCCTTGGTGGAGCCGGGTGCTTCTGTGCGTACTATCAGCTCTCCTTGGATGTCTGGTGTGTTTTGTGTTTTCCTCTCTGAGATGAGAAAGGGTGAACCTGTGTGGGACCTGTCACCTTAGCTGGCCTCTGTAAGAGTGGAAGGCAGGCGTAGCCATACCAGCCACTCCCACAGAAGTGCCTGTGTTGAGTCCCAAGCCTTCCTCTGCACCAGCTCTGTGGGTGCTATGTGGCCTACAGCAGAGGCAACAAAATGAATTGGGGCCATTGCTGCTGTTGCTGTAGTGGCCCAGCCAGCCCCCTTGCTCACCTCATGGCTGGAGGTGGGATTGGGGTAAAGAGAAGAGACCCCTGAGGACCCTTCTCTCAGCACCAGCCACCTCCTCCTCAGGGTGTCTTGGCGCCACACTCATTGTGTTTCCTTGGCAGATCCCACCCCATCCGCTTTCTGGTAAGGGCCCCCTTGGGATCATGGAACATGTACAAATATTTTGCAAAAGTCTTCTCTGCAATTTTACAGTCATTGGTTGGAGGGGAGAGGTTGTAATGTGTCTATCCAGAACCTTCTTTCAGCCTTCATATTTCTAATCAGGAGAGGAGTCCAAAACTGTTCTCTGCGTGTGAGACTGACTCCTGCTGTTAACTGAGCCCTCGAGCGGCACCAAGTAATTTGTGGGGCCCATCACAGGCACCATCCTGCCAAATACTCATAGTAACCCATAAGGAAGGTCAAACTCTGCTCTTACCCCCATTCAACATATGGGCAAACTAAGGTAGAAATTTCTTGTCTCTGATCACATTAGACCTAGTCAGTGGTCAAGGTGGGAGTTGAATCTAGACATAATTATTTCCATAATCCAAGCACTTGGCCACTCTACTATTCTGTCTTAAATTATGACATATATCAAATAGCTTGTCTACGTATCAGTCTGCACTTTGTTAAAGAGGAGTAGTATAGAGCAGACATTCTCACTTCGGTGACTGTGTTCCCCAGGAGACATTTGATGATTTCTCGAGATGATTTTGATAGTCACAAGAGGGACAGTTGTGTGTGTGGAGCTGGTGTTCTGAGTGGAGGATAGAGATGCTGATAAACAAACTACCACACAGTTTGGGTCTCCTTCACAAAGAATTACTGAGCCCAGCTGTCGGGAGTGCCGATCGTCACCAGCAGACCCTCCATGCAAACAGTCAGAAACCTCTTCCTGCCCTACATGCCTGTGGTGCTGCTCCAGGGCTCACCGACGGGCAGTGTCAGCAATCGTGCAGGTCGGTGTGCTGAGGGATGTAAGTAGCACAGGCTCACCACTATGGTGAGGGAACAGCCTGTAAAGGTGGAGGATATGAGCCACTCCAGTCGGGGTGCCCGGTGCATGTCTTCCTTCCCGAGCTTCCCAGCCTTGCCCGCTCCAGAACACACATGAGCCCCTTGGAAGCATGGGAATCCCCGGAGACCAGATATGGAAGCCACACCAGGAAGGTCAAGGTGTCCCCCTTGGATTTTCTTTCTCTCCATTTCAAACAGTTGGCCAGGCCTTGATGGGTCTCTCTGAGGCCAATGATCTTTGCAGGTGGAAAACAGAAAAATCCTCCAGCCTCTAGGGAAGCTAGAGCAAGAAGAAGCCAGATGTGGGATCCACTGGCTGGCCTTGCCAGAGTGACTCGGGCCTCCAGCAGGCTAGTGGTGGGGTGTCTCAGGTGACCACAGCAGCCTACATCAGGATGCAGTGGGCTCAGAGCCCTGACCCACAGGGAGCCTAGGGGTTTCCACACAGCTGTGTCCAGGGGGAAGGGTCATAAGCTTAAAGGGCTCCCTACCTTGCCTGGACGAGTCAGTCTCAAGGAAGAAGGAGAAGGGAACGCACAGAAGAGTGTGCAAATGGTATGGGGACAACAGCTACTGGAGTCCACTGTGGCTCTGCCAGTCCAAGCTGCCAGGCCTCCAGGACCAGCCAAGGGCCTGCATAGGGCAACTTTCAGACATTTTGTGCCCCCTAGCTCCATGGATGTGTGTGTGTGTGTGTGTGTGTGTGTGTGTGTGTGTGTCTGCAGATTGAATCCAGGGCCTCCACACTGAGCTATACCTCCAATTGTTTTGTACTTTTTTTTTTTTTTATCATGAGAAAGGGTCTTGCTGAGCTGCTAAATTACTCAAGCTGTGGTCAAAGAGGTGATCCTCCTGCCTCAGCCTCCCAGAGTGTTGGGATTGCAGACATCAGGCCCAGCTTCCCTGGGTTTCTAATTACCTGTCTGCTTTTCCCACCCTACTATGTGGCCTAGCCTGACTCAGGTGAACAAGACAGAATGGAGGGTGGGAAGGAATAGAGGTCATGATAGAGCTGTCCAGCGCCCTGTGTGATCATCAGCCCTGTTTCTCCTTCTCTCTGCAAGATTCCAGGCAAGGGAACGGAGACTGCCCTACAGAGCTCCTGGTCAGCCTGGCCCACCTCCTGTGCTTCCGTGGAACCTGGGGTGAGGCCACACCTCCTATCAGGCCCGGTCTTCATCCTGGGCCTGGCTCTGCGCAATGACAAATGGAGAATGCAGCTGTGGCCTATCAGACACTGTTTTTAGAACTCAACTCCCATTTCCCTATTGACCCACAGGAACATTTTGGAGATCGTTAATCTTCATTTCTGATTGATTTTCTGTCAATATTTCCCTGCCTTGCCCCCGCCCCAACCTTTCCATCAAGCGCTTAATGAGCTGTAAGCAAACACTGCAGTGCACTGGGGACGCGGGTTCCAAGAATCCTCTGGAAGAGTGGATCCACGTCGGGCGGCACCGGCTGCACCCTTTGGGTTTGCCGTGCTTGCACCTGCACATCCGGTTTTTCACAAATGGGGTCCTGTACAACTGGCCAAGGGAGGACAATCCTTGCCCTGGTAGAGGTAAAGGAAGGACGTTATACAACGTAAGGGCGAATACATTGCACAGACCCCGAATCTCTCCCGTGTGCCCCGGCTCCTGCTTCCCTGGGCAAGGACTCTAGAAGCTTCTGCAGAACTGGAAGTGAGCCATGGAGCTGCGAGTACCTGCAGGAGCTGAGGTTGAGCATTGTGGAAAGGGAGGCCTGGGAGGGGCGTGGCAGGGTGTCCCCGTGGGGCGACCCGGCCGTGAGGGTTCGCATTTCCGAAAGATGCCTGTGGGCAGAGAGGAGCTACGGACTCTACTATCCTGTCTGTATCGGCCCGGGGGTCATACAAGACCCTGCCGGCCTGGTCTCAGTGGGCGCCTCCCTCAGGTGGGAGACTGCCTTCCCTGCTACCTCCCAGGGGCTAGAAGGATCCAGGACTTCGGGTCTAGGAAAAGCCTACGTTGCCACAGTCGCCGGGGACCCCTCCAGCCGGACCCCAACATCTCTCCTCCCACCAGCCGGGCCCGTAGTTCCTCTGCAGCTCGCCTGCACGTTAACGCGCAGGGAGAACTTCAAGGAAAACATACAGCTGATAAAAATTTAATGCTATATGTAACAAAGCAGAATGAATATTTAATCCGTGCTTTTATGCGAAACCACATAACCAAGCAGCCCCACGCGGCGGCTCCTCCCAGCGCCCCGCGCCCCGGCGCCCGGCAGCGAAACAGTTAAGCTGCTGGCAACAAGCAGCTCCTAATAAACACTCGGCTAATTCTGTAGGAAAAGCACTAATTAGAAAAGCAATAATAATCGGTGTAATTGCTCTAAATTACCCTCCTAACAGAGAACGGCGCTCGGAGCCTGGAACGCAGCTGCCGCTGCCCAGCCCCGCGCAGCGCGCCGGCAACCCGCGCTCTGCTGCCCCCTGGCGGCACCTGTGTGCCACTCCCGCCCTGCCGCTAGGAGATGCCGCGCGAACTCCGGCGCTCGGGCGTCCCCTGGTGCTCGTGCCGCCGCATGGACTTGACGCCGCGGCGGCGAAGAAGCTGTGAGCAGCGGAAGACAGCTGCTGGGTGGTCCCCTAGCCATCCGCGCCCCCTTCCCGGGGGGGGGGGGGAGGAGATGGACTAGTGACAACCCTGGGAACTAGTGACCAGGAACTAATGTCACACTGAGTGGACCCAAAGGGAAAGACAGGGCCAAATTACAACGCAGTAAGTGGACCCCTAAATAGTCTCTGGAACTCAGAAGTGGGTGTATTTGCCAGGTTCCTTTGGGAATGGAATAGAAGCAGGCAAACAAAGGCACGAGCGCCATCCTTCTCAGAGCAGGGAGGTCAGGACTGCGGGAGATGGAATGCTCTGGGGAAAGAGCCAGGGCGGCTCCTGAGCAGGAGGGCACCAGCAGTTTGAGCCCCTTTTGAGCTGGCCTGACATGAACTAGGATGCTTTGTTCTGATGGTTTAGAGAGCACTGATGAGTCACTCACAGGATCTTCCCAGCCCTGTCCAGTGCACACCAGGAATCAGCCACAATAAGTGGGGTCCTTGGCCTGCATGTGCCTCAGCCCCTTTCCCACCTCTTGGGCCGAATCACAGCTTGGCCATCCATGTCTCCTCAGCCACAGGCCTCGTACATGTATGCAAGTGCGCACGCACATTTGCACACTCTGGGGTGCTGCTGGAGGGCTGACCACTTTAGTTATATGGTGGCGAAGTCTGCAGTAGCCGTTCAGTTAATGCTTGACTACTGCCCAGAACAGGCTGGACACCAACCCGGGGACAGAGTACGCATTTTGGATGGGAAACCAAGTGCAGAGCTGTGACCAAAGTGCCCAGCGAGAACCAGGGTAGGCTCTTGCAGCCTTGGGCCAAAGCAAGCCCTCCAGAGGAGGTAGGGTCTCAGCCCTGGAAGCTGGTGCTGCAGGCTTAATTCAGGTCCCAGGGCACCTGCATTTCTGGAGTCCTCAGCAGGGGACTAGGCAGGGATGCTCCCAGAAGAAAACCAAAATTCTACTCCCTGATCTGCAACACCAGAGCAAATCCTACCAGAAGGGGAAGAGAGCGGGAAGGGGGTTGTCTCGCCCAAATCACCAGCCCCTGCTCTACAAGCTTCTCAGGGTCTCCACCATCCCCATCACCACCAGCAAGGAGTCTGCTCCTCCAGCCTGCTGCCTTCCACACTGTGACCTGACAGGACTTCAGTCTTGGAGGAAACGTGAAGACAGCAGCCCTAGCTGCAGACCAGGGCACGGGCTCTCCTGCTGCCTCCACACTGTTTCACCAGGCTGAGGCTTCTGGTTGGAAAACAGCCCAGAACTAAGGGCTGGGAGCTGGTGGCAGAAAAGGTGCAGTCCCCTCCAGGAAGCCTTCCCTGACCTGACTGTAGCTTCAGCAGGAGCAGCAGCTTAGTGACCAGGGCTTCCAACCACTGCGAGGGCTGCCCTGAAGCAAAGCTTTCCCTAGCCCTTGGCGTGGCTCCCTGGAAATGAGTGGATGCGGAGATGAGCAGGCATTCTGGGTCCCATCTTCACATCTGTGGATCCCATAATGCTCAGCAGCTGCATTCTCTGCGGGAACCAGGCTTCCTGGTTCACATCTCAGCCCTATGCTACTCGCTGTGTGATCATGGGCAAGTTTCTTAACTCCTCTATGCCTCAGTTTCCTCATCTAGAAAATGAGGGCAGGGCCTGCTCTTGCAGCCTTGGGACTCCTGGAAAAGTTAAATGAGCCAAGCTGTGTAAAGTGCCTGGAAACAGTCAGTACCTGCTAGCTGTTAATACCTGATTTACAAAATGGAGTTCCACAGATCAGGCTTGAACAAAGACCAAAACGTGTGTGAAAACCGCTGCATTTGATGAACTCCAAGATCTCGTCTGGCCCTAAAATTCTACGACTTTAAAGTGATTTCTTTCATCTTGCTGCCCTTTTTTGCACCTTCACACCCTGGTATCTTGTCTTTTCTGACAGAGACACCGCATCCTCATCCTCCTCAATGACTCTTGCTTGACACTGGTGTATTCATGTAATCCCAGCACTCAGGAGGCTGAGGCAAGAGGATCACAGTGAGTTGGAGGTCAGCCTAGGCTACAAAGTGAGTTCAAGGCCAGCCTGAACTGCATAGCAAGACCCTGTCTCAAAAAGAAAAAAAAAATAAAGAAGTTCATGAACTGAGGTACATATGTCACATCCTCTGGGAAGCTTACTTCCAGAGCCAAGCACAATCAGGCCAGTCTATCTGCATGCAAGACCCAGCACACTTCTTAAACAATAGTCTCACTGCCTGGCAAGCGTGAGGTCCTGAGTTCAATTCTTCATACAAAAACAAAACAAACAAACCACTCTTAGGCCTGCTGGCCTGCTACTTGTGGTGTCCCACTCAGCTGTCTCCACACCTCCCTCCTCTCTCTCCTCCCAGAACACAGGCACCTGTAGCCTCACTTCATCTGGCCAAGAAGAGAATGTCCAACTGAAGGAGAATAACTTTACAGATGAGGACACTGAGACACAAAAGCATGAAGAAAATGTCCGGAGAAACTCAGAGAGTAAGAGAGTAGGAAGACAGGCCTCGGGGGCTTCCCAGCTGACTAATATTTCTCTTCTCCAGACCTCAGTTTTGCCATTCCCTGGGGTGGGAGTAGAGGGGGTGGGCGTGGGAGTGAGAAAGAGAGAGAGACACAGACAGAGACAGACAGAGATGCAGGCTATGGCATTTCCAAGGGGCCCTGCAACCCTGTGACACCCTCTCACATCTTCCCACTGGCAGTGTCTCCCTGTGGTCTCCCAGCTTCTATTCATGCCCCACCCCTCACCCCTCCAACACGGAGCAGCCAAAGTCACATCGGCATATCCTGCTGTCACCCAGAGTTAAAGCCAGAGTCCTCCCAACAGCCCACAAGGCTCCCAAGTGCCGTGCAGCCTTGTCCTCTATACCCTCCTCCCCATTCACTTCCTCGCAGCCACACCGGCCCAGGAGATATTCGGAGGCAATGAGCATGGTCTCTCTAGGACTCCTGTCCTTCCCTCCCCAGATCCCCACAGGGCTACTCCATTGTGGCTTCCAGACAGCTGCCTAGTGCCCTTCTCTGGGAGGCGGCCACTGCACCCCAGGAACAGCCTGCTGCCCCCCAATTCTGACCCATCTGTGTTTCTTCTCACAGGTAAAGCTGCCATGACATCTCTGTTTCTTTATTTTTGTCTCCTCCACTAGATTGGAGGCTCCATAAAAGCAGGCTTTTTGCCTTTTGTTCACTGATGTAGTCTCACATCTGAAATTGTACCTGCTAGCTACTTTGAGTTCATTAAATGCTAAATTAATTAAATGGTCATAAAATCACAAAGAAATGACTGTCTCATGGTGGAATTTCAAGCAACGCACCCATCACTGATGGGCACGATGCAGTATGAGACACAGCGTATGCTAGAAACCACATGAGGGCAGACAGGCTTCGTGACACCTCGGCGCGCACTTTCACTGGCTGCTCCCTTGGCGGGAAACCTCTCACAGCACATCACTATCAAGCTGTTGCTCGCCTGACTGGCTGGCTTTCTGGCTATATACCTATTGGAGGTACACCTGTGCTCCCTGCGACGTGGGGTTCACCGAGGCACTGCCTGCATACACCTTTCTTCCCAAAGGTCTCCCCTCTTGCAAAGCACCCCCCCCATTGTTCCTGACCCAGCCAAATGGAAAATTTAATTTCCAACTAATTAGCTCTGAATTTGGTGGCCCTCATCAAGTTACGGGGACTGCCCTTTTCCCCAGCAAGGGGGGCTCCCCACCCACATGTGGCCAACATCTGACACTGCCTTGGTGGAGAGGGAGACAAAGGCCCCAGCCCTGCCATTGTCTCTGCTCCCAGTTCCCCAGAAGCCAGGCACAAAAGCCTGATGAATTCTTCATGACCCTCTGAAAGGCCGGCTCCTCCAGATCCCCTGCCTATCCGTGGCCACAGGTGGGTCCTTGAAAGGCAGGCACAGACATTATTTTCTCCAAGAACCTGTTTCCTTGAGACCCTCTTTCCCTGGAGACCTCACAGGTTAGCGGAAATCAGAAGCCCCGCCTCCAGAGCTGGGAAAGGTCAGTTCCCCCAGCATCTAGTTCTTTCTTCTGCATGGCGCCCTCTGCTGGCGGGTCTCATGCAGTGCGCGGGCTGCAGAGTTCCCACCAGGTCCTGAGGATTCCTTGATGTCCAACCACTGTCCCCTGTTCTCAAGTCCCTCCCTTCTCTAAGAAGTCCTCAGGAGGAAAAGGCAGCAGTCCTCTGACCAAGCCTCTTCTGCAGAGATAAATGGAAGGCAGAAGAAGGCAGGACCAGGCCTGGAGGAGGCGCTGGGATTTGAGTTAATGAGCTATGTATTCTCTTCTCCCTATAATCCATGGTATTTGATGCAGCAGCCAATTTAACTTAGCAGCGGGATAATTTGTCATGGGGTTGTTAGGATGCATAGGCAGGGGTGAGATGAGGAAAAATGGGCAAAGCAGACCAGACAGCCAGAGAGCTATCCCAAAGTCTTCCTAGAAATGCTCCTGGGGGCCAGCATAGCCAGTGGCCTGCAGTGAGTACATTAGGTCCAAAGGTTCCTCAGAAGCAGAAGCAGGATAGGACCAGGGAGGAAGGGGAGGGCCGGGCCACAGCAGGAGACAGCCCTGGACCAAGGGTAACAGACCCTCCTCCCGGGGTCAGATCTGCCATGTTCCTCGCCTGGGACCTGCTGAGTAACTGGGTCTTATCATCCACAGCTGGATGGTGGGGTTGGACCCATGGGGCAATGAGTAAGCTCCTCTCAAATCCTCCCCACTTCCCAGAACATGACAGAACCAGAAAGCATTGGCCCCACATTCATGTCCCTGCTGCCAGCTTCCCTTACGGTCAAAATTCAGAGAACCTCTGAGTCCAATGGTACCTTCCAAGGCCACTCCTCACAGATAAGCTGAGCGGTCCTATGTTCTGTGCCTAGGTTGCTGTCCTCGGTTCTGTCTGTTGTTCCAGGACAACTGTTAAAAATACTCCCTTTCACTCACAAGAGCATCCTGAGCAGCAAACGTGGTCCCCACATAAGAGGGAACGGAAACTGAGACAGCCTGGGCTCGGGTTTCCTGGTGGCCTCTGTGTTTTCTATTTAGTTAAAGCAATGACCAGCACCAATGCCAAGCACCCAAAGCCACATTATGAGACTTCAGCGGTAGACTGGGACCTGCTCCTCCAGGAAGCCCTCGCTGAACCGTTTCAGGGCTGCCTGCTCTGAGCCCTGCCAGCACACACTCAGCACTGCCCACGGCACTAATCTTTCCTCACCTGAACCTGACCAGGCCAGAGAGCAGAGTGTGCAGGGAGCAGTGGGGAAGGGGAGGAGAGCCAGTGGCAGGGGCCAGATCGGGGTAAGGGGGAGTCCTGTACAGCGCTCTCCTGAAACTCAGCAGTGGACTGGAGCAGTGGACACTAGGCCATTGTGTCCTGTGGTCCTCAGCAGAGAGGACAGCCAGTCTTTCCCCACCAAGATTCCAACAGGCTTTTTTCTATGACTGTGGCCCTGACTTGCTCTGTCCGCCACTGTGGGCTGCAGACCCTCCTGCCTGGCCCCTCTGCCCTCAGGGAAAAACCCATTTTTTTGACTGACAGGTTTTCTGGAAAGCAGCATCAGACACAAACGGGGGTGGCAGATTCTCTCTCACCTTTCCAATTTCAGAAGACGAGAGTTCCTGGGGAGGAGCCCCAGCCTTTCCTTTTCTGCATGAACCACACACCTCTCCCACTGTGGGCAGCCACCCCTAGCTTTGCTCTGGTGGGCTCAGTAGCCAGGGCAGTCCACTCCCTGGGATATAGCACAACCTAGTGGCTGCGTGAGGCCTGACAGCACCAGTCGTGAAATTTCAGGGTGAGAGGAAGTCTTCCTGAATATCAGCCATACAGGGAGGGCATCGTGCTCCTCCATCAGGCGGGCAGAAGAGCACAAAGACAAAGGCCCAAAACACATTCTCTGCACCTGGATCTCTTGTTTTCTAGTGGACACTGAATCTAAAACATAGTGTGACGGGAGCAGGATTGGATAATGCTCCTGGGCACAGACTTGGAATCACATCACCCAGGGTTCAAATCCTGAGTCTATCTCTCACTAGCTGTGCTACCCTGGGCACGTTATTTACTCACTGTCGACCTCATGTTTACCTTTGGTAACATGAGAACAATTTACATCTCTCTCTCAAAAGGTTGTCGTGACAATGAACTGGTTTGAAGCATTAAAAACACTTATCATAGTGTTTGTCAGACAACAAAGGATTTTAAATGAATATTAATACTATTATTGTTGTTGTTAAATGAAAATGATTAATTTAGGCTACGTGTTGAAGGAATTTAGGGAAAGGTCAACTCAACTATGAACTGGAATTATGACAGAGCACATAATGAAAAAGGTAAGAACTGGGTAGGCCCTGCGTTCATGAGCAAGTCAATACCATCATTAGGCTTATCCATAAACAGACTTAAAACACTACTTAAAAGTAGGGATCACAGCCATATAATCCTTGGGGGTAGCATCTTTCAGCAGTAAGATGTGCCAGACTTTGAGGATGCAGAAATAAAAATAGATGGTCACTGATGTCAAACAAGCTAGTGCATGGTGTAGAGAGTAGATGTTGTGAGCTTCTGATCCCCACTCTGCCCCACACACCAAACCCAGAAGAGAAGGGACAGTGCCATGTGAGTCCAAGGCCAGCATGCAGTACCAAGTGAGACCCGGTCTGAGAGAGAGAGAGAGAGAGAGAGAGAGAGAGAGAGAGAGAGAGAGAGAGAGAGAGAGAGAGAGAAATATATGGGAGAGAAAGAATCCAAAGAAAATACAAGATGCTCAATGAGGTATTGGAAAATTTGAAGAAACCTGATGTTGAAGGTGATGGGACAATTTTGTGCCTCGATTTTGATAGTAGTTACACAAATCCATGTGGACAATAAAGTTACACAGAGCTACTCACACACAGAACCCATCTTAGAGCTGTAGGACTGAGGTTCTCATTTTCTTATTGGTTCTCAATATATACAGGTTGCCTAAAGTTCCCTGCTACACACCCTCTCCAAAGATATTCACACATGGTATTTTTTCTTCAAGACTAGCAGACACACTCCCCAAAAGTACAGTAACCGTGCACTATCCAAATATGTTAATCTGCTTCACCATTTCACTATGTGTTTCCTGTATCATCATGTTGTAAGCTCGAAGTAGTGAAATTTATTTTGTTTTATTTTGAAATAAATGAAATGAAATGAAAGAAATGAAATTTATTTTGTTTTAAAGGCTAACATGAAAGTCTCCTTGTTCTGCTAAGCCACAGTCCCATATGAAGAGCCATAATGGGGTGTCATCCTATCATATTTCCATATTCTGTTGCTTAGAGAAAAGTGACAAGCTCCACTCACAAGGGAAGGGAATTCTGCCACATTAAGTCAGACTGGGCATGACTAAGGTGGTAAGCTATGTGCTAGATAACATAGGAGAACCAAGACACCTTTTACCTTTTGTTATAGATTAAAAACCATAACACCAGCTAAATTAAATTAGCATGGTACTGCACATAGATGGGCCCCTGAGGAAAGTTGCCAGCATAATAGGAAATGTGGAGCTGTTTGGAGCCGTTGGTTCTCCTGGAGGAGCCTGTCATGGCTACCTTCCCCAATATGAATTTGACCATTATCATCAGAGGATCTCGGGACCTTGTTGCTGAGAATGATTGTGGTTCAATTTGGGGGAACTCTGATCCTTACTTTGAGTGTCACTTCCTGGCTCTGGAGGGGAAGATGTGTGCTGTTTAATCTCCAGGAGAAGTTTATTCACGCTGGCTTCCTGAAATGTACTTGACAGTTCTCATTGTCAGAAGAGTTCGGGACCTCACTGTCACTGAGGATGGCTGTGGTACTTTTCAGGGGAGCCCTGGTCCTTATTTTGAGGGTTGCTTCTTGGTTCCAGTATAGAACCCTCAACCTACTAGCACAGCTCCTTCACCCCGCTGGCATAGACTTTCTAGCTTCCACCGCTGACCTTTGGGCCTTCGCAACACAGATCCATAAAACAGACTTTCGTGAGTCCTTGTAATGGGCTCTAGACCTCCAGTTGGACTCATGGGAGGCACTGTCATGGACTCTAGATATTTGGCTGGACTCATGCAGGACATTACTGTGGAATCCAAGCCCGTGGCTGGATTTTCTAGGTCTTCAGTGCTGTGGACAGATTTTCCTGCACTTTCTTGCATTTAACTCTGGATGGCCATCATAAAAGAATATTATAAATTCTGTGTCCTAATGTAATTGTTCTCCTTGTAACCCCTGACTACAACAGCTTTTAACTTTATTAGATTAAGCTTGTTAAAGTTTCTAGGGTAACCAACAAAAGGACAGAACTAACACATATGACTCCAACTTAATGAGGGGAGGGAAATAATGAGAGTTTGCAGCAGAAAAAAAGACAAACAATTAGGGAAATTGGACAGGTAGAAAATGCAAAACAGTATAAAATAAACCCAAAGTTATCAGTAGCTGCAATAAGCAAAGGTAGATTAATTAACATTCCAGTTAAAAATCTAGTTTGTACAACTGAACTTTTAAGTAATCTACCTATGAGCCATCTAAAAAATCAACCACAAAGAATTCATGAACTATGATTCCTCTTGAATAAACTTCAGAAACATTCAAAACTAAGTAATATACTGTTTCTGATTCATATATATAGATATGATAAATTAAGGAAAGAAAAAGGAGAAGCAAATATAAAGTTTAATGCCAACCTCTGGAGATGGGGAAGGAGTTTGAAAAGAATACTCAAGTGTCTTCTAAGTTATTACAGTAGAATATTACAGTGGGATGATTTTAAATTATGATAAAAATACACTATATAAAAACAATTTCTTAAGCTTGATGCACAGTCGATGTATATTTATTGTATATGATTGTTTATATCTCTTTATATGTGCATTTATATTCTTTTAAATGTATTTAAAATTAAATAAATATTTACAATATTGAAAATTTAAGAATTCATTGGTTTCTTGACACAGAAAAAAACCTGATGACTGGAACAATAAGAAAAGAGGTCCCCTATACACACACACACACACACACACTCGTGCACACACATGCGCACACCACAAAATTACCATGAACTTCACAAACACCAGCCCAGAGCACTTGAAAAGTCAAGTCTCCACTGAGACAGTTGAGCAAAGACCCACAACTTCTGGTGACCATGGCACCTGGGAGACCTGCCCATGCTGAGCCCTGGGGCAACACTGAGGGATCCTTGTTCCTTTTTCTATTTCCAGGAGAAATGTTTGTTTCCCTCTAGACATCTCCGAATTCTCGTCCAGGTAAGAAGCTTCCCAATAATCTGTCTCTGTCCTGGAGACAGTGTGATAGGATCATTTTGTCATTTAACACATGCTTTTGATAAGTACCTATCACGTCCAGGCTAGGAGCAAATAGTTTGAGTTACCAAAGCAAAATGCAACAAACAGGACCTCACCCCTTTTGCTCAGACCCTAAGAGAGCTACAGACAGGCAAGTAGAAAATGCAGTAGTGTTCAGTGCAATGAGTGTGTGAATTCTACACATAATGGGAAAAGTTGGGAGAAGGTTCCCAGACTCGGAGTGGCCATTAGAAAGTCTTGTGAGAGGAAGTGGTGTCCACGCTGAGCAGGCAGCTCTATAACACCATCCTTTCAGCTTGGACCTGACTTGCCCTCTGTAATATTTAATGTCCAGGCCTTTCTTGATTCCTATTATATATTCAACTTCCCAATTTCACCAGGATAATGAGCTCAACTGCTTTACACTCTACTGTGGGACCAGGGACCTTCCTTCAGGCTGTCCTAAAGCAGCCATCTCCTAACCTCACAAAATACACGTGTAATAGCTGCTGGAATGGTGACCTCTGGTTCCCATTCTACTCTGCCCTTATCATATCTTCTACCCAGACCAGACCTGGGCTCATCCAGTTTTTGACTCCAGATTCACGGACAACCTCCCCAAGGGGCTCTAAAGAACCCAAGTGCAGAATGATAGAGACCAGCAACCGACCAGTCAGGTCCCTTTCAAATTTGGACCAGGTCTGCTCTCCTCACTTTCTTTTTTTTTTTTTAATTTTATTTAAAGAGAAAAAAAGCAAAACAGAAAAAAAGGGTAGAAATAATACAGAATTTAAAAAAAACATTAAGAAATCACTACTTGATAAATTACATATTGTCTTCTTAGAAATAGTTGCTCATGTTACAAAATTAAGGCATGCAACGTGAACAAACAGTGAGGCTGTAAATAGTTCTGTTCAACGATCCAACAAAAACTTGGTAATATGGTTATCAATCCCACACACTTAAACATACATGCTGTTATATCCTTTAGCGCATTTCCTTTTCCTCCTTTTGCTTTTTAAGTACATTATATGTTTAGTTATATCATGTTTCAGCTTGCTCAGTACCTTATTGATCTGTTTTGTTGTTGTTGTTTCCTTTTTAATCACCTTATATAATTCTGCTGTTTTGTTTTTGATTTTCTCGTCATCCATGTCACAAGGATCAGCTTTTTTGGAGGTAAATACCTCCAAAAACTCCCAACTCCATCCTCACTTTCAAGAGAAGGTAGCTGCACAGAGATCCCTAGACCTCTTTCACAGGCTTTCCTGGAACTTCTCTTGACAGGAAGTGGAACCTGGGTTTTTCCTATTGCCCAAAAGTTGCTATTCACCCCAACACCACCAGGTGGCCCCAAGGAATCAGCCTACATGTCCACACCTATGGTTTGGGTGTTAAAGATCTGGGTTGCACAACAGAACCATTTGAAATATCTATGAAGAAAATGCTTATGTTCGGACCCTACCAAAAGCCAATTAAATCAGAATACTAGGAGGCAGAACTATACCTTGGGTGCTTGTAAAACCCCCAAATAATTCACTGAGAAGCCAGGGTTTAGAAAACAACTTTATGGACAGCCACATGCATGAGGAAGAAGTTAGACCAGTTCCTTACACGATTCACAAAAGCCAGCTGAAGATGGATCAAAGACCTAACTGTAAGACCTGAAACAACCAAACTTTTAGAAGAAACGGCAGGAGTAAACATTCATGAATTTGAGTTAAGCAAAACATTCTTAGATATGACATCAAAAGTACAAGTAACAAGAAAAAAAATAGATTAAATGAATTGTGTCAAAATTACAAAATTTATCATGCAAACAATGCCATCAGTAAAGTGAGCAGACAATCCATAGGAGATATTTGCAAATAATATAACAGTTTAGGTACTTGTATCTAGAATATAGAAAGAACTCTTACGACTCAACAATTAAGTGTCAACCCAATTTTAAAATAGAGGAAGGACCTTAGTTAACCCTTCCCCAAAGAAGAAATCTATATTTTTTTGTTTTTGTTTTTCTGAATAACAAACCTGGTATACACTGGTAAGAAATATATATATGGCCAGAAAGCACATGAAAAGATTGCTAACATCATTAGTCAGTGGGAAATGAAAATCAAAATCTCAGTGACCTATATGTCATACCTGTTACTAGAATGACAGAGGTTATAGAGATTGAAATCTTCAAACATGGTAGTGGAAGTGGAAAATTGTGTAAACGCTTTGGAAAACAATTTTTCAGGTCCTCAAAATGTTAAGCGCAGTTTTCACATGACCCAGCAATTCTGTGCCTAAGTATATATCCAAAGGAAATGAAAACAGCTATTTACATGAGCAGTCATAGCAATATTATTCATAAGAGCTAAAAAGGGAAACAATCCAAATGGCTATCAACTGATGAATGAGGAAACAGATTGTTGTTCAACTATTAAAAGGACTGAAGTATTGATATGCACTATAACATAAATGAATCTTTAAAAAATGTAATACTAAATGGAAGAAGCCATTCACAAAAGACTACGTATTGTATGAGTTTAGTTGTATGAAGTGCACAAAACAGGCAAATCTATGGAGACAAGGTAGATTCATTTTGCCAGGGCTGGACAAGTGGAGGGGGATGAGTTGTTACTACTAGAATCTATGTTAAGGGGTACACAGGTTTCTTTTTAAGGTGATGAAAATGTTTTCAAATTAATCATGATGATAGTAGCACAACTCTGAACATACTAAAAACCATTAAATTTCACACTTGAGATGGGTGAGTTGTACAGCATGCGAACTGCATTCCAAAAATGCTGTTTTAAGACAGAAGTGTGACATTCTACTTCCTATTCTGGATGGAGATGGCTTATACTTCATGGTTTCTATTCTTTCCTCTTTTTCATATTTGTGTCCTGCTCATCTATCTGGATATATGTTTCATAGCTCTAATCTTGCTCTCTCCCCTCTCTGTTTCTCTCTTCCACACAAACTTTATTTCTCTCTCTTTCCCAAGAAAAGAATTCCAGACAATTCTCAGAAGTGCTGCTTTTGCAGATTTGCTTATGCAGAGAACTGATAAGACACTAAACAAGAGGCTTCGCAGGGAGTCACTGAGCAATAGCTCAGCTTCAGGTCATCCCTCTTGTCAAAATTACGAGTTACCCAAATATTTTGCAAACATCATAGAGACTGTGTCTTCAAAGAAACAAAAAGTCAACCTAACTCCTAAGGCAGTTGGAGCCCATGACAAGCTGAAAAGGCAAGAAAGTACAAATAGCAGCAAGACAACAGTCCCAGTCTTTCACTGCCTAATTGAACAAGAGCCATCCCATCACCTTAGGATGTGGACTTTTCTCAAACTTACTCTGTTTAAAACACCTTGTCCCCTAAAAGGGGGAAGAAGCAATTAGAGTTAAGTCAAATAATGACAAAGAGGTGATACCTGATGTGAGCAGGAAGCCTGGATTCCTCAAGTGTGGCAGTTTGCATTTTCTAAAAATAGTTGTAGTGATATTTCTGATTGCACACAATCTTCCAAATTCTTAGATACTCCCCTTCCAAAAGGCAGTTTAATTTTCCTCCCCATGAGTACAGCTCAGCATTAGGGACTTTTCTTCTAACACACAGAATCCACAAGTGATACTGTGCGGGTACTGATCCAATGATGCCAGGTTAGAAAAGGAGACATAACTTCCCCCAGACCCTCGCCCCACCCCAACCCTGGGACTCACCTCCACGAAAGGAGCACACATGTGTCTGCCAGCCAACTTTCCCTCTAGGATCTCAGCCCCCAGCCTCCACTCCCACTGCAGCCAACAAGTAGACCAGAGGTGAGCTGTGTTTCTGAGCTCTTCCCAAACTGCAGATTCTTGAATGTTAATTATCTGTGCGGTGTAACAAATGATCCGTGACATATGAGTGTCTTAAGACCACATTTATTTCTTCAGCCTCTGTAGGAAAGGAGCATAGACTGGGCTGGGAAGCGCCTCTGTGCCAAGGTCTTTCTCAGACTGCTGCTTCTCTTGTGGTCCCTTTTCCAACATAGCAATTTAGTTCACACAAGCTGAGAAGGCAAAATAGTACAAATGGCAGCAAGACCATAGTACCAGTCTTTCACTGCCTAATCGAACAAGAGCCATCCCATCACCTCTGCCATATTCTGTTCATTAGAAACAAGGTGTGCTATTCTGACCTCTGTTCAAGGAGAAGGGATTAGACAGGGCAAGAAGCCCCAGAGCTGTATCAGAAGCTGCCTTCGCCCTGAGGAAAATGAATGTTTTGTTATTCTAATAAACTTTGAGATGGTTTGTAATACAATCTTACACAAATAGAAAACACCCATTCACAAAGATAGGAAGAGCTCTGTTTGTCAAATATGTTCTATGTTCTGAGATCATTTTATAGATGGAAAAACTGAGGCTTATTGAGGTTTAGTGACTCGCCACAGCTCCTGATGGAAGAAGGATGAAAAACAATTCTATCAGATCTCATAGCCCAGAACCTTTTTATTTGTCCATTTTATTTCCTGTCCTTTGGAGAGAAATGAAAATCCCAAACCTTTTAAATATTGAATAGTGTTTTACTGATGACTTTTTATTTCCAATCCCTAAATTTAGCCAGCAGGAGCTATTTCTAGTGCGTTCCCCACCCACATTGCTTCAGCTCCCAGTTCTAAAGGACTTTCCCCTTCATGTAAATTCTGCATTTTGTAAAACTGGCAGGACCATTTCACCATGCTTAGCTGGTTTTTCCTCCATAAAAACAAGCTTTCTGGAATACTATCACTTGCCCATGGTGAGGACATAGATTCCAGGAAGTTGATTTTAAATGCTAAAAAAAGAACATGAAGCAGACATCTGCTTGAGTGGAAGAGAACATAAACCCAATTGTGCCTGCCGCTGGTGTCTCCGGTCCACCCACCTCCTCGAGAGGTGGTTCAGGCAGAAGGCAAAACCCTTCCTGCTAATTGAGTCAAGGACCTGAGAGAAAAGTGAGGCTGACTTTTCACTGAAAATCTTTTCATATGGAATTTTAGCATATATACTGTGCATGCTAATTACCTTTAAAATCAATCTCACATGAGCGATTTTACTGTTCAAGGGAAACTGAGGATGGGTCAGGATGGATACCTTCATTGCTGGGCTCTCTCTGGTGCTGATTCTGTGCCACTATAAGCACCCAAGATGGGCTCAAGCCTAGGCAGACAGGTGTCCTCTTCAGGGGCACTGTGCCTACCCACAGGGAAGTAAAAAGTTTTTTTCAGAAGTGGTGAACAACCCAAAGCCCTACTCTACATGCTCAGGGGCTGACAGTATTCTCAAAGATAGATTGGATCAAAGATAACCCCACTTTCATGCAGTCCCTAATGGAAATGATAATGGTGGTAATAACTGGTGCTGAGGTTAACTAATTACAGTGGTTAGTCCATCAACGTGTAATTTAATTATCAATATGGATGAATTAGGTCTATCATTTTATTCTTTGTTACCTTTCTTACCCTTCTGGTTTTGGGTTTCTCCATTCCCACTTTCCTACATCCACAGGATTGTTTGAGCATATGATGATTAGTCTTGACATCAGCTCAGTTGAGTTAAGAGATTCCTGGAGAGATGACTGGATTTTGAGGTCACCAACACTCACATCTCAAAGAGCTATTAGGAAATGAGGCCTTGCTGGAAGCAGTGAGGCATGGGGCCTTGGCCTTCAGGACTACATCTGGTCATTGGCCCTTTCCTCTCAAGCTCTTGGTCTGCTCTCTACTTCCGAGGCACTGAGAGATGAACAGTTTTCCCCAGACATGCCCTTCCACCATGATGCTTCTGCCTGGGAGCTGGCCAGCCATGGACAGAAACCATGAGTCAGCCCTCGCCTCCTTTATGTTGTGGGTGTTAGGTACTTTGTCCCAACAATGGGGATAGCTGACTAATACAAGGGATATTTGAGAATTCCATTTTAATATACTATTGGCTTGTAAGCTAGAATGTTCTACCATAGAAGTTCATATTTGTATTGTTTAGAGTTATAAAGTTCATACAGTGCCCCTTCACACAAAATGTAGATACTGTACAAACATAATTCCACTACCCCGCTCAGAACTCTTTCTGGGGGTGGGCATACTAGAAATTGAATGTAGAGTCTTCACACTGAGCTAAATTATTTATTTACTTATTTAGAGACAGGGTCTTGCGATGTTACTAAGCTACTCAGGCTGGGACTCAAACTTGTGATCCTTCCGCCTCAGCATCTCAAGGAGGTGGGATTACAGGTAAGTGACACTATGCCCAGCACAGAGGCTGCTTTAAGGACTTCAGTAGACATGCTTACTTTTTCATAAAGCTCTTACTGTTCCCTTCACATAAAATGTGGACACTGTAGAACCATGGAGCTCTGTGTTCCCTCACATAATCCATCCACAGCACTCTTTATACTGTAGGTGCCCGTTATATTGCACAAGAAAGTCTTGACCTCTTCTTCAAATAATCATGTATGTTTTTAAATTGAGAAAAAAATAATCTTATTAAATTAGCCAGACATTTTTGTCTTTACTGATGCCTTGCAAAAGATCCAAGTTTCCCACCTATATAATTTCTTTTCATCTTGAAAAACTACCTTGCCTTTCCTTTATCTTTCTCCCAGTAAAAGTCTGTTGGAAATGCAAAAATAGCATGCAGATATGGAATATATATATATATATATATATTTGCATTCTTTTTCCAAACACAGAATTTGGTATTAATACTTTCATTGCACTTTTTGTTTTGTTGTACTTTAAACATATTGTTCCACCATTTTCTGGCCTCTATCCTTTCTTAAAAAGAAGGCTGTGAGGGCCGGGGATTTAGCTCAGTGGCTTAAGCGCCTGCCTGGCAAGCGCGAGGTCATGAGTTCAATCCCCGGGACCAAAAAAAAAAAAAAAAAAGAAGGCTGTGAACCAGACATGGTGATGCACATCTGTAATCCCAGCACTCAGGAGCCTGGAGCAGGAGGACCATCAAAATTACGAAGCCAGCCTGTACTCTACATAGGGGGTTCCAGGCCAGCTCAAACTACACAGTGAGATTTTTTTCTCAAAAATGAAATAAAAAGAAGTCTGTGCACATTAAAATTGTTGTTACCCTGTGTACCATGTGTTGGTTTTCTCTGGACATTTCCAAATTTTCTCTTTACCTTTGGTTTTCATTAGTTTAACTATAATGTACATAGATATTGATTGGGGGAGTTGTGTTTATTCTATATGAGACACATTGCATTTTTAAAAATCTATATATTTGGGTGTTTTTTTAACCAGATTTGGGACATTTTCAACCACTATTTTCTTCACATCTTTTTCCTGTTCCATTTGTTCTCCCCCTTCCTCCGAGAATATGTATATTAGATCTTTTGACATTGTCCTACAGGTTCTGTAGGCTTTGTTCATTATTTAAACCATTTTTTGGTCTTTTTCCTTCTGATTAGATCGTTTTTGCTGATGTATCTTGTACTCACTGATTTTTTTTCTACTATCTTATTATTATCATTAGGTCTAGACAGTTATTAAACAAATGACTTGTTTTAGTTCAGCATGACATTCATTGGTTTCAGAAACTTCATATCTTTTTACATTTTGTTTCTCTGTTGAGATCTCTTTTTTAATCCTATGAGTGCATTTTTCTTTACCTCATTGAGTATGATTATAAAAATGGCTTCAAAGGCCTTATATGAACTTTCCAGCCTTTGTTCATCTTTAAGGCAAACTTTCCTGATTGTCTTTCCACTTAAGAATGATCACTAACAAAATATTATGGCAGCCATTGCTGATTTAATATAATCTTGCTTTGAAGTCCTATCATGCTTCTATTCTTCTATTGCCATCAGTTCTATCATGTTGTGTCTTATTGGGATTTTAATATATATGATAGTATAAACAAAATCTTTATTGAAAATGAGATATTATAGTAGTCATTGATCATTCTCTGTTCTTCAGTTCAGAATGCCCTATAATTCTTTCATTTTTTGAATGGTTTTATACTATTTTGTTATGTTTGATATTATTGTATTTGAAACTATGCTCAACTATAGCAGAGAAAGAGACATTTTGATAGCTACTGTTAATCCAGTTGTCTTATTGTAAAGTACAATATTGCTCTGTTCTGATCTGCTTTGTTCTGCCCTTTTTTGTTTTATTCTCTTTAAAATAAAAAAAAGAATGATCACTGGCCTAAATGACAATTCAAGGTCACTGGACATGGGAAAATTTCCATCTTCAACTTTTTGGCAATTGCTAAGACCAGCCTTGACAATTTGTATGTGTATGTCCTATAAAGTCCAGCTTTACTTTTTTTTAAATTTTCATTTCTTTTTCTTCTTCTTCCTCTTCTTTTTTTTTTGAAACAGTCTCACTGTGTAATTCAGGTTGACCTTGAACTCACTATGTAGCCCAGGCTGGCCTCAAACCTGAGGTGATCTTCCTGCCTCAGCCTCTCAGGTGTTGAGACTGCAGGCACCATGCTCAGTTTAAATTCAGATCATTGTCTCAATGTGGTGTGCCTTCCCTATAAGATGTGTGACTCCTTAAGCATTAAGACACTTATTCTACCCTCACAGGGTTCAGCATAAAACTCTCAACACTGATTTGGTGGTGTGTTCAAGTCAGATATAACAATAGTAACAGTTGCCATTTATTGCACACTTAATGTATTCCAGACACTACTCAGTACTTTATGTGCAATCTGTCATTTATTGTCCCAAAGACATCATCAACTCCATTTTACAGAGGAGTTGCTGAGCAGAGAGGATACAGTAATTGCCCCGGGTCAGACAGCAAGTAATTGGAGGAGCCAGAAATCAAAGCCAGGGAGACTGGCTTCAGAGCTCTTTAACTATTATACTTGACCTATGACGGTCTTTACTGAATTACTGCAGTGAGGAATTAGGATGCCCCATTACAAGAATACTTTTGAATCACCAAAAACAAGAACCGTAAGTACCATTCTGCAGGAATAAAGTTTTAGATAATTCTTTCTGAAGCAGCACAATCTATAATCTTTTTTCCCAAAATTGAGTCATCTTCCAGTCACCCCCTTGATGTTGGCCATGGCTGACATAACCTGTATTTTTAAGTCACTTAATATCTTTTAAATCGACTCAATTGTTTTTGCTTAAGCAAATTATTTAAAAAGGAAAGTGACCTCATGTCACTATTGTAAATGGAAAAGCCGTATCATTTACTTTAAGTAAATGGTAACCTAAAAATAAATACCATAGAAACAAAACAATGTTGATAAACTACAGTTAGATGGTGTTGCCTGCCAAAGGCTCTGAGACTAGGTCCAGCTCGCTTTTTGCTAAAACAGGGGAGATCCAGCAAACCATAAGAGAGCTGTTCATGGAAGACCACAACCAAAAGAAATCGAAAGAAGTACAAGAAAACTGAAAAAAGGAACAAAAAATTCCCTGTAATTTAGGATTAGAGGGCAGAAATTCCAAAGGAACAGAAGTCTAAATAAAATATAGACTTATTTCTACCTCCCACTAAGGTCTAGTGGCAGGTGTCTCAGGGCTGGTATGACCCTTCATACTGTTGTGAAGAGATTCTAGCCACTGTATTTGCTCTCCAGAAAGCAGCAAATAGAAAGGAGAAAGAAAAGGGACCATTCTTTCCCTTTAAATATGCTTTCTCATGTTTGCTTCCATTTCCATTCTGGTGGATTAATTAATGGTCCACTTGCAGCACCCAGCTGAACTGAATCAGCATGGTGCTGGGTGTGGAAGGCCACCTGAGGAGTGTTGCCAACAGCATAAAAAGAAAACTGGAGAAGATGGTGTACCACAGATTCTCCTCGAGAACCTTGTCATGCTGGTTTTCCTGATATAAACTCAGTGGTTCCCATGGTCAGAGGAGCCTGGGTCCTTGCTGTCGCTGAGGATGACTGTGGTTCTTCTGCGGAGAGCTCTGGTCGTTACCTTGAGTGTCACTGCCCGGCTCCCTTCATATCCCTCAGGCTTGTAGCACAGATCCACCATCTCGGTGATGAAGATTTTCTAGCTTCCACCACTGACATGTGGGCCTTCCCAATGCAAATCCTTGATACAGACTTGCATGAGACATTGTTTTGGGCTTTAGACCTCTAGCTGGACTCCTGGAGGACATTGCTATGGACTCTAGGTCCAGCTGGACTCGTGCAGGACATTGCTGTTGAATTGCTCTCAGCTTGATTCTTTGGTTCTCTAGTACATGGACAGATCTCCTGCACTTTTCTGCATTTGACTTTTTGGATGAATATTATAAAATAATCCTGTAAATGATGTGTCCTGTGTTTAATCTATTCCCTTGTAATCCTGGACTACAGTACCCATGAACTGGAGCTTAGTCACATGCTGGTCAGGCTAGAAAATGCAGGCTTCACATTGGGCACCCAAATGCCTCTCTTAAAAAAAAAATAAAGAAAATTCCAAAAGAATTCTGTCTCTAGCGGAGAAGAGGGAAAGGGTTAGGCAAGAGCAATCTTTGTGACTTCATGCCACACCTGTGTACCTTCAGGATTCACCTTAGAGAGACCATGTGGGTTTAGCCAATCCTAGATTTTTTGTAAACCCCTCTCCTGCCTGTGGCGCTGACCTTGACCCCAGGCTTCTTCCATGGGAGCAAAGCACTTCTCTTTCCCACCTCAATGCAACATGTTATCAGGCTCCTTCAGGCTGCCCTGCCCTCTGAGAACACAGCTTATAGGTCCTAACGCCAGGTGGGTTGTGGCAAGGCATGATACTGCTACAGAAAAGAGAGCGGAGCTTGGGGAACCGGTGAGGCTCAGGTCCACCTTCTGCTCTGCTCCTTGGCAGCTGTGATGACCATCCACTGTCCACTTTCTTGCCTCTTGCTCACTGGACCCAACACAACAACGCCAAAAGCACACAGTTCTGGCTGTAATGACTCTATCCTGATGGGCCAGCGTTTTCACATCTGTATTAGTGAGCTTTTTGTTGCTGGGACAAAATATCTGGCTTAAACAACTGCACAAAGGAAAGGTTTATTTTGGCTCCCAGTTTCAGAGGTCTCACTCAGTCCATGATCAGCTGGTGGCAGGTCACGGTGGGAAGTCACAGAAGAGGAAAGCTGCGTTCCTCATGGTAGCCAGCAAGTTGAGAAAAAGCAGGAAGAGCCATAGAGACAAGGGGACGAGAAAAAGAAAGCACTTTTCCAGTGCTTCTGTGCTTCCCCCACAAGTCAAGGGGAGACAGGCTGGTCAGAGACACTGGTTTACATCCTACCTGGATCACTGAGACTGGAGGCACCACTGCAGTGTAAGGCAAAGGTCATAGGCTCCTGAAGCAGTGGGCAGGCCGGGGACCTGACCCAGGGCTTCCATCTTTGAAAAACCAAAGACAACTCTTAATAAATGTCACACCCTGGAGATTTGTGTTTTAAGAGTTCTTTGCCAATTATTTGTACAAATTAGGAATAATACATTTTCTGTGTTTTTCAACTGAGACATAAATCTGTTGATCAAAAGGTCTGGTGAGCATAAGCTGAGCTGACAGATGTTTGACATTTGAGTAGACTACTCAGGCTCATTCTGGAAAAAACCCAGAGCTCACTGTTGTTTTGCTGTTTTAAAAACAGCAAAAATAACAGGCAAACCAGCCCCGCTCTTGGCACTTTTTATCATTTGGCTTGTCTCCACCTTCCTTCCAGGTTGGAAAGAGCTATTCTTCCCCTCACATTGCCTCACTTTATTGGTGAAAAAAATGGGCCTCAGGTAGGGAAGTACCTTGGCAAAGGCTATGCTGCTATGGACAGTGGAATGGAGATAGGACTGTGTCATGGGCCACCTGGTGGCTGGTCATGTCATTCCCATGTCTACACACTCTCCATTGCTCAGCTTCCAAACTCCAGCCAGTAGCTGTGATAGCACAGCGTACGAGCCAGCTTGGGAGGAGTGGGAGAACTCCCAGAGGAAGGAGTTTAGAGCCTTCCACACCCAAGTATACAAGGCAGAAGAGACTCCAGGATCAGAAGGCCAAGTTCATGCCAAAATGCCATTGGTGCCATAAACCAAGCAGCCAAACATGCCCAACCTGTTATAATTACCCAGCCAGCTGACAGTGTGTCTGAAAGCAGTGGCCTTTTGGGCGAGGCCAAGGCAGGATCCTACAGCAAGAATCTCCTACGTGTGACAAGTCAAAGTATTATTTTTTGCAAACACTATCTATATCAAACTGAAGAACAGACCACCCAGAAAGCAGTTGTGACATATCACACTTAATGGAAAAAGAAATTGCAACAAGTATTTATTCCCAGCTCTTGGAGAACTACTGCCTCCCTCAAGAAAGTATCCGAACCATCCTGTGACACTATCAGAGAAGCCAGATTTGTTCAGTGATCTTAGTGAGCTTGAGCAAGCCATGGCCCTCAGCACTCTCGTTTTTGTATAATGACATGTTGTCTTGGGGCCCACAAAAGCAACCTCTCTTAACCAATATATTTACAGTGATCCAATTTACAAATAATGCCTTACATTCTGAGGTATGAGGCAGTTAGGATTTCAGAGTATACAGCTGGGGAGAATGCAGCTCCATCCATGTCAGCCCTCAATCCTGCCACATTGGCAGGTCTGAGGGCACCAAAGACCAGAGGAAATGTACTTGGAGGCTTCAGTGAAGACAGGATGGAAGAGGTTACATGGTCTTTTCAGACTCCAAGGCAGAAACATTCAGGTAGAAAGTTCTTCACCAACTGGGAGGAACCAACTTTGGCCTGATGTAGGGAAACATGGTGTTTTGGATCCAGGCTGGCTAGTCCAAGTGTTGGCTCTGCTACCTGACTGCCTGACCCATGTGGACCCATGTGGAGCCCATGTGGGCATGTGTTTTCCTGAAATGCTTGACGTAAAGACAGTCCCAGAAGAGTTGCCATAGTGGCAAGGCCTTTCAGTCCACAACTAGCTGGAGAGGGCTTTGGTTTCATTCCTACCCTACAGAAAGCTCAGCAACCAATTGGCTTGCACTGACATTGACTTGATTATCTGGGCAGAGGATTTGCTCTGAGTACTTTGTTTTAACATCAGTCATTTCTGTTTCTACCCCTGTGTGATCTGGGACAGATTGACAGAGGTTGCCATTCCCTGCTTCCTGGTCACTGTGCAGTGGTCTGACTCTGGATAAGATTACCATCACAGGCCTCCTGAGCTGTCCCAGTGCACCCTACAGGACTCATGGGCCATCCTCTCCTCTGCCTGCACTCCTTCTATTCTGTGATTCAGAACTGGAGAAATCTGCCCAAGGTCATGCAGTCAGGTAGCAGAGCCAACACTTGGGACTAGCCAGCCTGGCTCCAAAACACCATGTTTCCCTGCATCAGGCCGAAGCTGGTCAGGCTGACCCAGACCAAAGTGCTTAGTGTATGATTTGGTGTTGAGAAGCAGGCTTGGAGAGACACTTGGCCCGGAGGAGAGTGGAATTTTCCATTGTTGTGCCTCAGCATTTTCCAGCTAAGTGCCTGAAAGAAGGGGACCAACGCTGGGAAGAAAAGACTAAAACAGGTGCACCATCTAGAATTCTTCATGTACTCCCCTTGGGGAGGACAATGTAGCTTTTTTAATTATTTGATTGATTTGATTGGAAAACATATCAAACATACTAACAAGCATAGAAGATGAAAGTCTGTCCCAACTCAGCTTTATCAAGTTGAACAGTAAGCTTCATTTCCTTCATATTTTCACTTTTAAGAAATGATGCAACCTCAGAGTTGGAGCCCCTTGTATGCCACCCCCACCCTCATCCCTCTTCCTCTTCCTCTAGAAAAAGCACTCATGAATTTGGAGTTTATCATTCCCATGTAGATTTTTACAGTTTTAATACATATTTTTGTATCTGATTTGATTTCAATGACCTCTCCAAATATCATGTTGAAAGTTAATTATCATTGTATTTGTCTTGACAGATGGAACCTTTAAGAAGAGATATAAAAGAAATAAAAGCAAATCAAATACTATTAGAGACAACATGTTGTGAGCATTGACCCCTAAGAGAAAGGAAGGATTTGACCACTGTTGCCCCATCTCCTACACGTTCACCCACCTGTCTGTCACCGTGGGGTCCATCAAGAAGGCCTTGGCCACTGGCAGCCCCTTGATCTTGTTCTTCCTGGCCTCCAGAATTGTGAACCAAATAAATTTCTGTTGTTTATAAATTACTCAGTCTGTGAATTATGATTTGTCAAGGAAAACATATACTAAGAGTGTATCCATAAGCACTTGATGGTATTAGCTTGCATGTTTTAAAATTTTATACAAATGGTATCTTACTGGACACTTCTTCTGCAACTTGTTTATCCACACAACATTGTGTCCCTGAGATATATATATATGTTGATCTGTGTGGCTGTCATTCATTCATCTTAACTACTTTATGGTTAGATCAAAGTTTTTACATTTATGTTTTGGTTGTTTCCCTTTTTTTTTAATGTTTTAAATAATTTTGCAAGAAAAATCTTGTACCAACAAGCATCTTGTTCTCTTGGGTGGCATAGGCCTAAAAGTGGTTTGCCTAGCATGTGATAGGAGCATCTTCACTTCTTCTGGCTTTTTCCAAACTTGTGTCAGGAATACTTCTGCTAATTTATATTCCCACCTGTAGAAGTGCAAACTCACCACATCCCTGGTTACTCTTGATATTATTAGACCTTTTCAAAAACCTATGCTATATGAGATGACATGTTGCTAGGCTTTTAATTTGCATCTCATCTTTTCAATAGTGAAGTTAAGTATATTTCCATGGTTTTATTTGAATGTTTAATTCTCTAGGTATCTCCGCTGGTGATATTCTAGGGAAAGTGCAAACTAGCCATAGGTTGAATCTGTCCTGGTTCTTAGTAACTATTAGACTTATACCTGGAGAAGAAATCCACAGTTACCTGAATGGAACGGGGAGACTGACGTCGAGGTTAACATTGAAGGCGACTGAAAGAGAAAGGGATGTTTCACCAAATGCATCCACTGAATGATTGAATTCGACAAAGCGCCCCTAGTGGTGACCAATGCATGGACAAGCTCTGTGAGGCTTCAGCGAAGTGTACCGGAGCCGTCTACGCTAGTCTGACTATGCGACTGAGAAACGCAGGCTCACACTAACTGCGGCGCTCTTAAGCAAAAACCACAAGAAATTCTATGTTACTTTATTTTCCAGTACTGAGGATTGATCCTGGTGCCTTTGCACTGAGCTATATCCACAGCCCTTTTTATTTTAATTTTAATTTCATTTTTATTTTGAGACAGGGTCTCACTCTTGCGAAATTGTCCAGACTGGGCTTCGACCTGTGACCCTCCAGCCTCAGCTTCCTAGAATGCTGGGATTATGTGCATGTGCCACCAAACGCAGCTTGTGTTATGTATTTTAAATAAATCATTAAACTATAATGGATGGAGAGAAAACACATAAGTTGTTTAAGTGCCTTGCTTAATAAATTTCAGAAATTTACAAAGTAAGCATTTTTGTCTAAGTAACATCCAACTCTAGAATAGAATAGAACATTCCCAGCATCACAAATCTTTCCTCATGTCCCCTCCCAGTCATTGCTCCCTTTCCCAAAGACAAGGTAACATAGTTTTAAAAAATATTCCACCTACTGGAAAATAGGACTTTCTCTGGGCTTCCCTTTGACTCTTGCAAGGGTGTTCCTAAGTCTCCATCACAATGCCACATAGATTTGTAAATATGTGGGGGTGTAGACTCAAACTATAGCGGGGTCCGCAGTGCCCCTTTCTTGGCCATGCTTGGCCTCCCAGGCAAAGGGAGTCTGGAAGGCTGGAGTGAGGAAAAGTGCACTGAAGTGGGGAGTAGTGGAGAACAATAATTATTGTCAGTCAAACATTTTCATTTATTTTTATTTTTATGTATTCATTTTATTGGGGGGGGTGCTAGGGATTAAACCCAAGGCCTGAGCACTGAACTACTGAACTACATCGTCAGCTCCCTTTTTTTTATTTCAAAAACAGGGTTTCAAAGTTACCCAACCTGGGCTCAATCTTGTAATCCTCCTGCTTCGGCCTCCTGGAGTGCTGGGATTTCAGGCATGTGCCACCATATCCAGCTCTATTGTGATGTTTTGATACACAGCATGGACCACTGGTATGTAAAGTTCTGTTAGCTGAGAGTGCAAGTGAGAGAAACAAACCCAAAAGAAGCTCTGCAAACAAGAGAGTTGAAATGGTACGACTGGAGACAGAGGCGAATGGCTTCTGTGTACATGTTAAATGGGAGAATTCACAGGACTGGTGATAGAGTAGATGAGGGGCAAGGGATCTGGTGCAGCTTAGAGAAGGAGAGGGGTGGAGGCAGCATCATTACTTCCGTTCTGGACGTGTAGAGTCTGATTTGCTTCTAAACCTGGCATGTGGAAATGTCAAGGCAAGAATTAGAACTAGCATCTGGGAGCAGAAAGGAAAGTCTAGATAGAAGATCTGAGACCTGAGAGTTGTTAGCCTGTGCAGGATATGAAAGACCATGGGAGTCAATGACGTTCCTAAGGAGGGAGACTTCAAAAGGACCTAACAAGTGACTGTTGAGTATTCTGCAAGTATATTGATAATAATGAGGAATGTTTTTTAAGTGGCCCTTTATTTTTTAGATAAATGTTCTGAAATAGTTGCATATAGTTATGTTAAGTGTAGTATTTGCTTAAAAGTAAACCATGTTTGGGGGAAAGGAGGTACAAGGGTACAGATAGGATGAATATTTAGGCCACAGGTTGGTAATCGTTGAAGCTAGATGACAGTTACATAGAATCTGTACCGTTCTGGTTTTGAATATATCTGAAATTCTCCATCACAGAAAGTTTTAAAGACACAAAGGCCTAAACTTCCACAGCATCTAGTGGTCAGATGGAGGAGGTAGAAGAGCCTCAAAAAAATTGAAGAGTGACAAAAAGGACAGGCAGGAAGGACAATCAGGACAGAGGGCCCTTCAGCTAACAGGAGAAAGGGACTGGAGAAAAGGCAGGAGGGTAAGTGGCTCCTTGGAGTCAAGTTGGGAGTCCCAGTAACATTGAAGAGACAGGACCTATCTCCCTCCAAGCTAAGGGAGACCTCCAAACAAGAGACATAGTCAGAAGGATTCAAATCAAAACCCCAGGAGTGAGGAATGTCCCCAATCCTGGCAAAACGGGTGTAAAAATCCCATAATTCCATAAGAAAGCAATCAGAGGATGATATGGCCAGAGAATGTTATAGGATCGGCTCGATTCAATACTTCAGTGTGTATTTTCTGCCTCTTTTATAATTAAACATATTCTCCTTTTCAGTTATCTGTGTGTATTTATATAATACGGCAGCAGAAAAAAGTAGGAGGCATTTTTGTTAACTGCTACTATGTATCTCTTCCCTTTTCTTGATTGCTTAAGAAAACCAATTTTGGCTTCAATTTGTCATTACCCCCTCCAAAAAAAGCTGACATATACCCTAACTGGCAGTTCTTTTCCTGGGTGGCATTGCCCAGAGAAGCCCAGTTTTCCTGCATGAAATGTAAACACAGCCCTGCCCTTATGTCTTCACAGAGCCCTGTGTCTTCAAAGCCACATTTTCAGCTTCACTTAACTTGAGTTTCACAACAGATTCCCACTTCGTGAGGTGGGCAAAACAGTGATGTTTTTAAAACTTTTGTTTTCAATCCCAATTTAATAGACAAGCTGGGAAGCAGGCGGGTGGTTTGCAGAATTTCAAATGGACTCTTCAACTCTAGCTCCCAAGTCAAAACTCTGCGAGTACAGGACTAGGGTCCCTGGTCTAGGATGGGTGCCAGGAGTGGCAAGCAGAACCCAGGATACCAGATCACTCTGGGGCACACAGTTCCTTTCACACCCTCTCCTGGCGTCCAGCATTGTTAATGGCTCATGGGGGCGTGAACAGGAAGCCTCTTCCTCCTGGGAAGACAGTGGCCTCTGTCAGGGCTGAAAGCTGTGAAAAGTGTGGTCACTGCCAGAGAACACCAGGGCCTGCCAATTCGGGTGAGTGCTTAGACATGCTACAAGCCAGAACAGAACTTGGCTTTGACTGAGCCCTGAGCAGAGGGCCAAAGCAAACAATAGTGGGACCCCCACCCTTCACCTCCTGCTCCCTTCCCCCCAACACCAGCAGATGGACAGTGACCAGTCCTGGTGATTCGCTTCTCCCCAGGGAGCAGCCTTTGGAGGAAACAGCTGAGTATCACATGGAAGGAGCTCTGTACAGATGAACCTCAGGAAGATCTCTGGTCTCCAGGAAGGAAAAACAGAGCCAGCATTAAAGTCACAACAGCTGGCAACCATGATGGTCTCCAGGACACGTGGGTGCCTGGTGAGCACCATGCAGGAAGTACAGCAGGGTGGGGGAGTGTATTAAGGAACCACCTTTCTCCTGACAGTACTGGGACACCTCTTCCAGTCTGGGGGCAGAGACAAGGATGGAATCAGTTCCAATGGTCCTGTTTGCTTCTACAAGAATAAGATCATGCAACCACCTGGTCAAGGTAGTGGCTTCCATCATATTCTCAGGACAGAATAATTTCAATATTGCCTCATTGGACTTACATTTTTAAGGACTCATATTTTAGATTTCTTACCAAATCAAAACATAGGGTCTATTTTTGTGGAAAGTCACACAACCAGTATTGATCCAAACAAAGTAATAATACAGACATTCAAACCTCTGCTCTTACTCCAGGGCCCTCCAAACCTCAGGTCAGGTTCAAAAATGTAAAAATCAGGAGCATGGGCACAATCAGGAGCACAAGAGCAGAAGTTCCTCAGTGGTCTGTTGATGGCTGGAGAGGAGTCACAGAGCACTGTGACCAAAACCTACAGTTCTGTCCACATTGTCACAGGCATTGAGCCATTAGTGGTCATCTGGTAGTGGTTGCCTTGTACAAGTTGGGAAATTCACTCATTTCTTCTTGTGCCCACACACTTGTTCATTCTGTCATTCTACAGGCATGTACCCATTGCCTCTTGTGTCTGACGCTACAGAGGTTGCCAGTCACTGTCACAGTACTGATGGCTCTCTTCTGCCCAGTCTCTCATTCAGACATTTGTTGGACTCTGTGTCCATGCAAAGCACTGGAAATCCAGAAACAAAGGAAATATGGCCTCCATCACCAACCATATGGCAGGCTAACATTCTCTACCTTTTGAAAGCATATTAAGTTTGGGGAGATAATATAATTTTTCTTGAATGAATAATATATTCTCACTAATTTACTATGTATTTCTTGAGAGTCAGCACTGTTATAAGCATATATATTAGCTAGCTTTTCTTCACTATGACAAAATACTTGACCTGGGCCAAACTTTAAGGAGAGGAGCTTTACTTAGCTCACAGTTTTGGAGATTCAAGGGCATCACATTGCTCAGCTCTGGCAAAGGCCTTCTTTGGCTGCCACTGCATGGCTAAGTTATTGATAGCAAGGATATGAAAAAGAGCTCACTTCTCAAAACAGGCAGCTACCTTCCTCAGAATCCTTTCCAAGGGCACACCTCTGGTGATCTAATGACCTCTTGCTAGGTCACATGTCTTAAAGATCCCTGACACTTCCCAATACTGCCTTCCAGGAGACCAAGCCCCTAACACATGAGCCTTTGTGAAGATACCAATATTTAAACCATAGCATATGGGAATGGCCCGCCCATACTCTCAGATGCTTTACTTTCTGGTGAGGAAAGACGGACAATGAAAAGTAGTGGGTTTGTTTCCTCCAACAAAGGAGAGAGGCCTAGGAAGGAGAGACAGACAGACACAGAGAGAGTCAGCAAGAGACAGACAGACAGAGACAGATAGAGACAGAGTCAGAGGCAGATCATGAGAATGAAAGAAATTCTTTCTATGGTGCTTACTAGAAAGATAACAAAAGAAGTTGCTGGAAAGGCCATGACTGCTTGGTAAAGAACTAGAGTTTGGAGTTAAAAACAAATAAGAAAGGGTTGCCAAATATTCAGAACAATTTATGAATCTAAAGTGGCCTGGGTCAGAGAAGTGTTCCGGAGTATTCTCAAAATAAATGCAGAAGTATCTAAGAGTTTGGACAGATTTGATTCTCCCCCTAGATGAAAGGTGGAATTAATGGATTCTACTATGCCACCTGATGATACCTTTTGATACTTAAAAGAAGGGTTTTAAAAAAAAAATAACTAATTGATGGAAAATCTCTTGAGTACAAAACGTGCAGTATCTTTCCTCCCTTTTTCTCCTTTTCTCATCAGAGGGAAGAAAAGCTACATGAAATAACACAGAGCAAAGCAGGCCCAAGCTGTCCCCATCCTGGGTCCTGGACTGCGGCCCTGAGGAAGCCTATGCTGCCTGCCCTCAGTGCCATTCTACCCAGCTCTGCTCCTCACTTCCTCCCATCCCTGTGCCAACTCCTCTGTGTCACAGGGGCCTTTCCTGGCTGCTTCCCATCTCTGTTTCTCCCCTCGACCTGCTTGATGCTTTCCCAGGACCATCATCACCTGACATCACGAATATTCATGTGTTGGAAACTCAGGAATGAAGGACCTCATCCCGTCCACCATGGAGTTCTCACTTTATAGAGTTTGGCACAGATGATGCCCAGGACCAGTGTGTTGGAAGAGGGTAAGAAACAAAGATGGGAGAGTGAGAGGAAGAGAGGAAGGGCGAGGGAGGGCAGATACTGAGGCTCACTGGCCCTGGGAGATCTGAGCACAGAACCCTAGTGGAGGTGACCCAGGGCTGGTATTACTGCTCCAGTGGGATTTCCCTGAGTAGAGAAGAGTGGCACAAGCAGCTCAGGAAAAAGGAAAACCCAAGGTGAAGGTGGCTGGAAGAAGCCTTGTTGCTAGACACTAGGGTTTGGAGCAGAGGCAGAAATGAGGCCAGAGAGGTGGTGGGGACCATTCCTGAAAGCCAGCGCAGGCATCAGGCCTTCCTCCTCAGGAATCATCTAGAACAGTGGAGCAGGAAAGTAGGAAGGGCAGAGATGGGGAAGGGAGGGGCTTGCTGGCAGGGGACACTCGATGCAGCTCTGTTCAGACAGGGCTAGTGGAGCAGGGAGGCAGGCTGGGTTGGCCATAGAGTGCCCAAGCACAGAGCTGGCATCCAGAGTTGGACGGGGAGACTTTGTGGGGAGGTGAATCCTGTGCACCCACCCTGAAGGGAGGCAACAAGCTAGAGCTAGGATCCTGGCACATCTCCATCTGCAGACAGGGTGGGGCAACAAGTGGCAGTGCCCCAGGGCAGCTCCTCATCTTTATCTCCCTAGCTATCAGGGAAAACTGCTTGGGCAGGGCCCCATCTCCCAGCCAGTTAGGGCCAGACCTGCCCCCATCACTACCCTGCCTGGATCAGCCTTGAGCATGCACACACACACACACACACACACGCCCCGGTGCCACCTCAAGGCCAGCACTTGTCCCAGACACAACCCCAACCCCCACCCCCGTGGAACCTCTGTGCTCAGGCCAGGCCTGCTCCTGCTGTAGGAAGAACATTGTGTTTGCTCTCCACAGCTCGGCAAGACCTGGTGAAAAAGGGGTGCAAGGCTGAGCCTCCTTTTGTCTTCTTACAGGCACCCCTTAAGGGCTTATAGGCTGTACTATCCTCTCCATTCTCTTCCTCCCAGCCTACACAGGAGAGGGCCATAAACTCACCTAAACTCCCAGAGGTGTCTCTACCTCAGGCCTCCTTCCAAGGGGCTTTGCAGAGGGGCACGAAATGTCCAAATCTTGGGGACTTTGAGAAGCCTCCCCCCAGCTTCTTCTGGGGAGTATGAGAGATACAGTATCCTTCCATAGCACTGCTTCTTATAGCTGTAAAATAACTTTTTGCTACAAAAGCAAAAATGTGTTATGTATGACTTTGAATCACATTTGATATATTTAGATCGTTTTTTCAGAAACAAAAACCAACAAAATCTCTCTGGGAAAGAGATTTCCCTTTCCCCAAATTTTCAAGTTACCTTCGATGCCTTGGTGGCTCCCTTCAGAGAGGGGAGAGGTTGCACCAGCTCCTGGGGAGCACATGCCTGCCCACCCCGCCTGGGATGTCAGATTGATTAACTTCATCATAGTCCTGAGCTCCCTAATGTTTTTCTTTGAAATGTCTCAGCTCTAAACGATCATGACCCAAGGCAATTTACAGTTACTTCCATTTTTTTTAATGAAGTCTGATTTAATAGTCGGAATGGTTAATGGCCTCGTCTGTCACACATAATAAAACAGAGCCTAATTGTGTTTTAAAAAGGCCCTTTTGGTATGAACAGAAGCAACAACTTGATTGAAAGGTGAGAAGGCTCGGGTGTCTGCTAAGATGGCTTCCCAAAGGTGCCAGGCACTCTTTTCCTGAGTCTCCACTCCATCCTTCCTCTTGTCCCTCAAGGAATAGTCCTGTCCTCTGAAGGAATTTCCTTGCTCCCTGAATCAGATGAAAGCCATGCTTACCCATCAGCTGGCTTGGGATGACCCATCTGAGGGCTCCCAGGGATATGACTGTCTACCGTAATTATAGCCCTCCAGGCCGTCCCACAGCAGTAAAAGTCTCAGACCCATTTTATATCTGGGAAAACCGAGGCTGGCCTGCTCCCAAGAGCCCAGGTTGGTGACTCAGAGACTCAGTCATCATGGTTGCCAGCTTCACACAGGTCAGCCCACCCAGCTGGAGGCCCTGCAAGGAGGAGGCCTACAGCAAGAGGAGGCCTGTGACTCAGGCCAGCCACTGGAATACTTCCTATCTTCTCAGAATCACTGTGGCCCACCACTTGATTCAAAACCTGTGAGGAGACCCAGGCAGAGTAAAGTAATTCATCCAAAATCCCAGAGCGCGTTCAAAAACACCTGAGGTTCAGTCTGGGGTTAGTGAGCAGATAATGCACTTCACTTCTGTAAAATAAAAAACCAGGTGCCCACCTGTAGAAGAGCCTGGGAAATGTCACAGAACATTTCTCTGACCCCTACTGCTCTGCCTGCCTAGTGTCCAGCACTCCTCAAGCAAGCACAGCCTAGCGCTTAAGTGAGGTTTTTCAGCTAGTTGAGGCCCATGCAGCAGGTGAGACCAGGGTTCCATGCAGCTCAGGGGCAGAGGCCTGGCCATACCATACAGAATCCACAGCAGTTTCCCTGAAAGTGTGGGGTGGCAAAGGCTCCTGGGCTCCACGTCATGAGTGCTTCCCCCGCCCATGCCCCAGTCAGCTCTGTGCTCAGGTAAAAATCCCATCCTGTGGCCCTGTCTGTAAATATACCGTGTCCTTCCTGCCTCATTGAGCCTATGTGAGGGTGACTTGGGTAAACACTAGAGGCACTGCATTGCCAGCCCACCCCTCCCAACCCCTTAGCTGTAGGTTCCCTCATGCATGCACAACCTGACTTCAGTGGGAACCTGACTGAGAATGGATAAAGGCACTAGGCAGGCCACAGAGCCATCCTGAATCAAAATCAAACTCCCATGGTAGAAGACCCCAAGCCACCAGGGATCTCAGCCCAGATGGGACTCACACCCTGCATTCTCAGAAATGAGGCCTGTCTGCACCCTCCCACCCTTTATCAGGATCCTTTTCTCAGTGCTGGTGCCCGCTGGTGGAGGGGAGGAAGGAGCCTGTGGGCTCTCATGCAGAGTCTTTGGGCAAAGATCAGACCACTGGCAGAAGCATCAAAAGCAGGATCTCAAGCTTCCCTGGAACCTGGCTGGCCAAAAGCACACCAACAGGTCCAGAACCTGCAGAGATCCAATGGCAGGGATCCAAACTGCACAAGGCCATCTGGTTTCTCCAACCATGGGAAGGGGGTCTTGAGAAGGAGAACCTCTCAGTCTCACACAACAAAATATAGGGGAAGAATAGCACACAATGGAGAGGGTCCTGGGACTTGGTTTCCACAATGTATAATTTGAGCCCTATTCCTGTCTGGGCCCGATTCTCCCCAAGCACATGGAGGGGTGTAGGGAGCAGAAATTCCATCAGGGAGACTCTCTCTCTCTCTCTCTCTCTCTCTCTCTCTCTCTCTCTCTTTGTCTCTCTCTCTCTCTCTCTGTCTCTCTCTCTCTCTCTCCAAGATATTTTGGATGGTTCACTCAGAGTTTCTGCAGAAAAGACAATTAAAATAAGTCCTAGCTAGGCTCAGTGACATGTACTGTATCTGTAGTTACAGCTGGGCAGGAGTTCAAGGCCAGCCTGAGCAATAAAGCAAGACCGTGTCTAAAAAAAATGTCCTTTGTAAAAGAAAGATTGGTGACTCTTTGTTGCCAAAAGTCTCTACTACTGGAAACAGGAACACATTCTCTGCAGGGACATAAATGAAATAGTTAACCCTGCTTGTCCCTGAATGCTGCCTTTTAACTACTGCAAGGAAAGGAACCTCAGGAATACAGCACTTCCTTCAAATCCTTTCTCCTCCTGCTTAGAGTCCCATAAACACACCATCAATTTCTTTGCCCCCTTCCCCTCTATCTGGCTCTCAAAACCCCAGTGCTGATTAAATCAAGAGTGCACTCTCCCTTTACCAACGTGCAGACAGGAAAGATAGCTGATGAGAAGACATTGCGAGCCCAGTACTTATGTGCCAGACTCAGTTAGCACAGGCCAGGCCACACTGCAAAGGATCACTCTCCCTCCAGGCCATGCCCTGTCCAAATCATCTGTGGCTCTGCTCCCAGGCGTATTCACTCCAGCAACCAGCCGATGGAGCAGCCTCCCAGGAACATGGCAGAGGGAAAAAAAGAGCACAGGGAGCACGTTGTCTCATAACGCTTCTGCTTGGAGCTGCCACACATCATGACCTTTCCTATTTAACCAACTCACACCCAGGCCTGATGTCATCAGGACAGGAAAACATATCTACCACAGGGAGTGTTGGCAGGATAACTAAGCAGGCTTACTGTCAGCCCTTGAGGTTGTTTGTGACTGCTCCTGTGCACGGAGCGCTTGAGGTCTGTGGCAACTTTCTGCATTTTCCTAGTCCACTTGGTTCCTAGACTCTTCCACCACTGTGTTATGCCTCGTCCACTCTTCTGGAGTGTCCGACACTTCCTTCTCCACTTTTGCTCCAATCCAGTCGTGATTGTTCTCTTTCTTCTGTCATGAGGAAACAGAGACAAACACAAGACACCTTTCACCACCAAGTCTCCCCAATGCAGCAGCAACTGAGAACAGTCTCTACCTTTCCTCTCTCTGGGGGCACGTGCCTTACCTCTCTCTCAAACTCTTGCACTGTGGTTGTCATGGTCCCTTTGGCCTCCTCTACTTTCCCTCCTCTGCTGAGTTCTTCTCAGTAGAACCAAACATGCTGCCTCATTTTCTGTTTCTAATAAAGTCTCCTGTAACCTCAACTTCCTCTCTGACTACACCTCATTTTCCTGCTCCTATTAATGGCAAAATTATTCCAAATATGTTATCTCCAAATTGTCTCAAATTCTTTAGCAGCTATTCTGTCTTGGCCTAGACTCTCAGAAATTTGCTCACTACCCACAGAAATTAGTCGTATCTCCTGATGTCCATATTGTTACTAATGGCCCATTTTGTCTTGACTTTCTTACCCACAAGTTGCACCTGACAATCATTCTGTCCTTGAAATTTGTCCTTGAAATCTGTCCCTTTTTTTACTGATCACTCCCTCTCAATCCCCTTACTAGTTTCAGCCTATCTTTCTAACCCTTAAACTTTGGATAATGCAAGGATTAAAGTTTATACCTCCATCCTTTCTATGCATATTTCCTATGCAGTACACCAGTCCCCTTGCATTGAGTACCACCCAGGTCTTAGAACTCTAGCCCCATCATTTCTCCTACACTTCAGATTTTTCTGTTCAGTTGCCAAATCAGCAGCTCCACTTGGACAAATGAAACACAGTCAAAAGTAAACTACTGAGTTTAGCCCCCAAACCTACTGCCACCTGTGCTCCCCAGTCTGGCTTTACTATTGGAAACTCCATACTTCAAGTCACTCAGATCAAAATTCTAAGGTTTCCAATTCATCAGCAAACCCTGTTTACCCCATATTCAAAATATACCCTATCTCAGAATGCTTATCACCATCTCTACTACCATCTCTCTGGTGCAAAATAACCTTCATCTTTAACCTGGGCTGTTGTTGCATGAACCCATCTCCTCAGCTGCTTGCTGCTGCCCTTGCCTTCATCCAGGATCTAGTGACTCTCTAAGACTGCTTTTAAACCAAAGCACTCCTCTTATCAAAATCCTACAAAGGTAGCAGTTGCAAAGTGAAACGTAGTGTGCTGATCCTGTCCTGTCAAAATCATGTGATAGGTCCATTGCTCATATTTCTCCCTTTATGTCCCACATGCCTCACCAGCTACACTTCAGCCATCCCATCATCCCCAAATTCACTCAGCAACTGCCTCTCCGGCCCATGGTACTGGCGCTTCTTTCAGCCTGGAATATCCTTCTACGTTGATATCCAATAGCTTGCTATCGCAGGCTTCTACCCAAATGTTCCTTTATCAGAGAAATCTTCCCCAAATGTTTTCTGTAAAATGGACTCCTTGCAGTTTCTGTCACTTTTTACTGTCTTGCCTAGCTTGATTTATTTTCATATCATTTATCACTGTGTACACTTTTTATCTTGCTCTCCAAAATAGAATGTAAATGACAAGAGAAGCAATTTTGTATTATTCATGGATGTAGCTCCAGCCCCTAGAGCAGTGCCTAACATGAAGTAGGTACTCCATAAATATTTGTTGAATGAATGAATGAGAATACCAGACCACAGAGACAGAAAGTGACTCACCCCCTTGCAGCAGAGGGCCTAGGCTACTTTTGGACTTCTATTTTGTGAAACATTAAGCTTCCTCACTATTTAGGCTATTTTAGATTGAGTTCCTGTGCTTTTTCAGCCAAAAGCATCCTAACTGAATTGCTACCATTTGGCCAATGGGCAAGGATCAAGTACACAAGTCCCAAGCAGGAGCATCCTGCCAGAAAGCCCAACCGTGGCAGCATAGGACTGGGGAGCTGCCTCTCAAATGCAGCTGTATGGGTCTCTCCCCTGAGTTCACAGCTAACAGAATGAGACAATGCCTCAGGTTACACCACTGTGCAAGCAAGCACCACAATTCCCAGTGGCCCCCAGGGTTCTGGGTACCAGGCTGAGGAGCATGGAGGAGAAAAAAAGGCTATCTAATAGAATGTAGATCTGCTCCTACCCAGACAATTTAGGGCAGCCCCCTTGGCTCAGAATATTCTGTATTGCATGGACCAGGTCAATGCCAACCCCCTTTGAAGAAAAACAGGGGAGGAACCTGATGACCAGAGGCCATTGTTATGAGCAAGCATTTAGCCCTTAATCCTCATCTAGGAAAATGCTGGTTAGCTGCTAACATGTCTTGCTCTTTCTTCTATTGCTGAATTTCTCTTACACTCAGTCTGATCCAGCTCCCTCCCTCATCTGTTGTGATGGCTTATGACCTCCAGGCTGCTAAACCCAGTGATGACTTTTCATTCTTAATTTAATCTGACCAATCAGCACTAGTAGTATTTGACGGATTTTCCTCACTGGCAGCTCAGTCTCCTCGACTGGTTCCTCCTCACCTTGCCAACTTCTTGCTATCATGGTACACAAAAGTTCATACCTTGTACCTCTTCTTTCTATATCCGTAAACACTTCCAGGGAGATCTCATGCATCCCATGATTATATATTTTCCCAGGTACTTCCCAATCTCAGTTGTAATTCCAGTTGCTCCATCTCTCTCTACCAGGTATCATTTTCTTTCAGCCAGAGGAGGTTCCTTGACCATCTTTTGTTGTGTGATATGCTGGTAACAGGTTCTCTCAGCTTCTGTGCACCCACAAAGACCTTCATTTCACTTTCATTTTTAAAATATATTTTTGTGGCACATGGCATTCTAGATTCACAACTTTTTAAATCTATTTTTAGCACTTCCAAGGGTCATCCATTATTTACGAACTTGTTTTTCTGATGAGGACTTAGTTATTTTACTTAATAAAATACCCTTGTATGTGGTATGGCTTTTTGTCTAGTTAGTTTTAAGATTTTCACCTGTATCTTTGGCATGCTTGCTTAACAATTTAACTGTACACTTAATTATGGTTTTCTCTGTATTTATCCCCCATATGGCTATTTCTTCAAATATTTTTTCATCTAATTTGTGCTCTTTGTGCAATTCCAATTACATGTGAGTTGTACTTTTTTATTCTGGTCATTGAGATTCTTTTCATTTCTCTGTTTTTTCTTGTGCGCTCTTCATTTGGATGAGGACTTTACATTCACTGATATTTTCTCTGGTTTGTGACCAATTTATGGACTTTTTATTGCATATGCTTCCTATTCCAACTCTAGATTTTCCACTATGTTATTTTTCACAGTTCCCATATTTCTCCTGACATTTTCTATATCCTCATTAGTTAATCCATTATTTCTATTGATTCTTAAAAATACTTATATTTGTTTGAAAGGTCTCATCTGCTAATTCCAAACCTGCATTATCTGTGTATCTATTCCTGTTGATTGATTTTCTTGAACTGTGGATTGTTATCTTCCTGCTTATTTACATTTTTATAACTTTAGATTGTAGGTGTTTTACTGTGGAGACTCTAGATTCTGTTATCTTCTTTGAAAGAGGATTATTCTAGTTAGCTATTAAATGCTGGCAGATCATCCTGACCCTGAGATGATTTGATTTTGGGTTCTATTATGGCAATTCTTTTTCAATTTGGTCTTCAGCACCAAGGATATGTCCCACTTTTTGAAATTTCAGTGGAAAGCTTAGTTTCTTACCAAGCCCTTCTACTTTGAAAATACTTTGGTATGTGTATAGACAAACTGCTTCTCACCATCCTAGTCCAAGTCAGTACCATCTTTACCATCTTGCTTGGATTATTGAAATCACTTCCTTACTGTTCATATGGTTTCATCCTTGTCCAAATTGATTATTCTCAATCTAGCTGCTAGATCAAAGCAGCTGTTAAAGATTAAGTCACATTATGTCACTCTCAGCTCAAAATCCATCAATGGTTTTCCGGTTTATTTACTTAAAAAAAAAGACCTTACAAGTTTTTAGACTTACTGTCACTCGTCTGTCTTTATCTTACTTATTTTCTATGGTATTGCTTGTAGTAATCTTATAGATCATGCCAGAATTTGGGTTTTTCTGATATTGTAACATGATTAGATTGAAATGATATGTTTTGGCAAAAAAATTCACTGACATGACTGATGTGCATCTTTCTCAGTATTTTACATCAGAAAGCACATGATATTTATTCATCCCATGCCTGGTGGGGTTAAATTTGATCACATTGTTAAGGAGATTGTCACCATGTCTCTGTACTTAAAGTGCCATTTTTCCTCCTTTATAATTGATAATCTGTGCAAACATCTTGATTCCCAACTAATTGTCACCCACTAGTCTTAGCATCCAGTGATGAACTGGCTATTGCAACAGTTTCTATATAACTGTGATTTCCTCATAACTATTGGTTGATATTGTAGATAAAGAAATGCTCTTCTGTCCTGTTGGAGATAGTTCTAGGGGCTGACATTCATGCAGGCTTCTCTAAGATCTGAGTAGTGAACTTGGGGAAAGGCTGAAATGATAGAAGAAAAATGAACCAAAGAAGGAAGACAAGATGGCAGACTGGTAGGTAGCAGGAGAGAGACCCTCTCAGAGAGAGACAGCTCAAATGCCAGAATAAAACACTCTGGAGAGACCCAAACAGAGAGAGATGCACTCTCACAACCCAGGAAGAAACTAAAGTGCAAAAAACCACTCAAATATGAGGTCCTGGGGCTACTATTAGTGAAGATAAGATCAGCGGGCACGGCACCCTCCTCGAGCCGCCTGAATTCCTGCCTGACCTGAACAAGCGATCTGCACCAAAGTGACTGGCTTGAGCGGCTGGCGCATGGAGCTGAACAGCCCTGCATGCGGCTCGCCCAGACCAACCCTGCACATGATCCACCCAGAGGCACCGTGAATTCCCACTGCAGCCGCACTGAAGTTGGAGGTTGGGGAGCCCAGCAGTTCTCCAGGACGGCATCAACACGTGGTGAGTGATGGGACTAAGACCCTCCCATGGGAAAGGGGAAACCGACTGGACGACATGTTGGATTTGGGCAGGACAGCCCTAACTCCATAAGGAAGTGGCTTCAGCTGGTTGCTCCCCTCGCCAAGCAGATTGGTGGAATCTGCTTGGACTAGGCCGCACCCCTGGCGGGGACCCAGTGAATCGCTACAATATTACTTCCCTGAGATCAGTGCACAGCTGACACAGTGAAGGCCTGCAAAGGTTGACTGGCCTGGAAGGGAAGAGCTAGCACACACTGTTCCGTGGGTGAACTCTAATCTCTGATAACCTATTGAAGAGGGCTAAAGTTCCTAGCCTGCGCCCTCTAGAGGAGCCTTAACTAACAAGAAAAGGGTCTGGGAATTACACTGTACACTTGTATGGAAGGAACCAAAAACATGACAAAAGGGAGAAATAAGAAACAACTCCCAGCCCCCAACCCTGAGAACACTGATCCAGGAGAAGTAAATACAAAAGAGATTGAGGGCAGCAAAAATGCAACATCAAACTCTGCATTAGCGGACATAAAGAGATATCTTCAGAACCTTGTAAGCGGGACCAAAACTGAAACATTAATTCAAATTAAACAAGAGATAAGTAGATTAATGAAAGAAGGGCTGGGCACCTCTCAAGAAGACACAGACAGAAGAATGGAGGAACACAAATGGAGAGAAAAATTTAATGAAGAATTCAGGAAAAACCGAAAATTCATGAAGCAGATTCAAAGAGATTATCAGGAAACTAAAGACTCCATAGAAAGATGGCAAAACTGCTTAAAAGAAACCAAAGATAGACTATCAAAAATTGAACACAGGCTTGCAATGTAGGGTCATGAAAGGGAAGATCTCTTAAAAATAAC
>PVJX010008572.1:0-64881 GCA_004027295.1 Dolichotis patagonum
CTCTCCTTCAGGCTGCCAAAAGTCCGCCACACTCTCAGCCGCCCCCCAGAGAGGGGTGGTGCTCCTTGTTCTCCTGGCACCCCAAGTCAATTGCATGGTACAGGTCCCAGTGCACCAGGGTCTCTCTCCTTCAGGCTGCCGAAAGTCTGCCACTTTCAGCTGCCCCCAAGAGAGGGGAGGAGCTCCGTGTTCTCCCAGTACCCCAAGTCAACCGCACGGTGCAGGCAGGTCCCGATGCACCAGGGTCCCTCCCCTGCAGGCCCCCTAAAGTCCGCCATACTCACCTGCTATTTCTTTCTGATGAATTGACCATTCCATTTCCAAAGTTCTGAAATGGCCAACAGACCACAGAAGGAATTCTCTTTAGGCTCCTGTTTGAAACCAGCAGCTACAGCGATCTGCTGGCCTTGCTTCAGGGCCAAGGGGAGACATTTGAACCCGAATAACTCACCAGCCGCTGCATTCTTCTTGTGTCCACTGTTCTTTCTACTGGTACATTTTTTGTGGAGCCCTCTAGATGGAGTGGCCATTAGGCACCATGCATCTGCAGGTGTTAGCCATCCCTTCCACATAGTCTTAGAGAGAAAGTGCCATTTACGACCTCCTGCTTCGTTGAAGTCTTTCTCTTCCCTCTCCCTGTGAGCTTGAGTTTTCATTTCAGATCCTTGCTGGATCCCAGGGACTCACTTTGCTCTTTCTCTTTCTTACATTGCTATGTTCTTACATCTGGACACCAAATTTCCTTTGTACCTTTTAAATTAAAAGTCTGTATAGAATATTCTGTTGAAAAATACTGCTTCTATGAATTCTTTTGTGTTTGTTTCTGTTATTTCTCTATAATTCTGAAACTGTTTCTCTGAAAATTATTTATTCTTTTGCAATAGATATATATTTTCTAAAACAATTCAAATGATTTAGACGGAAACAGTGGAAAATATAATTTTGAAATCTTATCATTCATCTATTTGTTTTAAAGATAATTCCCTAACTTAGAGCCATTCCTAGAACAAAATCATTTTTTTTTAAATTTCCCTTACTATTGTCTTTGACTATTCAATAATACTTATAGACAGTTACAGTTAGCATCTTTATGGCTTCATACTGTTTTTTCTCCCTTGTTTGCTTCTTGTTAAAATTGTGTTTTCATTTTTGTATAGACTACTTCCTGTTTTCCACTTCTGTTTCTTCATTCTTTTCCAGTTTTCCAAAAATGAGGAACTTCTTGAGGTAGTAATGTAAAATTCTCAGAATATGTTAGGAAAAATAATAGTGATAAGAATTTTGAGTGAGAGCATTTTCTGGAATACAGCTTTAGAGCTTGTTTTATATTGTCTTTTGAAGTGTTCTTTAACTTATAATTTGATTATAAGGAACAGATCTGAATTTGGGGTATATATCTATACAAAAAGATTAATCATAGTTTTGTTTGTAATTTTGAAAACCAGAAACTATCCATATTTGGGGAGGGATTAAATGAAATACAGATAACCTTGGAACGTTAAAGTTTGTATATTACACGTTTAGGTTTTTTTGTTTGGTTTTTGAGACCGCATCTTACTCTGCAATTAAAGCTTGTTGTAAACTTGCTATGTAGCCCAGGCTATCTTTAAACACAGGGCAATCTTCCTGCCTCACCCTCCTAGGTGCTGGGATTACATGTGTGTACCACTATGCCTGGCAACATTATGTATTTTTTAAAAAGTGTTTTTAACCATTATGTTAAGTGAAATAAACCCATCTCAGAAAGTTAAAATATTGCATTTTTAAAATATGACCTGTGTAAAAAAACAAAATAAATGAGAGATGACAGGAAACTAGAAGGTAGACATTTAAAGATGTGGAACAGGATAAAAGGAGGAGGGAGAAAAAGCGGGGAATCATGGGGATAAAAACTAGTAAAATTACATTATGTGCATGTACCAATATGCCAAAAAAGAATCTCATTCTATATTATTAATATATACTAATAAGAAATTTTTGTTTAAAAGGAATTTTTAAATGAAGTGAGAAGGTACAAATTGTAAGGGAATAAAATAATTATATAAAAAGCTTGATTTTAATTTTTAAATTTAAATATGTATGTTGGGTACATATGTGCAATGTCACTATACTTAGGGAAATGACTGGAAAGGAATATTCCCTAATATTTAAGATTGACTTCCTATATAGGATTACGTGTTAATTGTGATTTCCTTTGTGCCCTTAAGAGCATGTATAGCCAGATGTGATTGTGTGTGCCTGTAATTGCAACACTTGAGAGGCTTAAACAGAAGAATGGAGTTTGAGGTCAGCCTTGGCTATATAGCAAGTTTGAGGCCAGCCTTGGCTATATAGCAAGTTTGAGGCTAGCTCTAGGCTACCTAGTAAGATCTTGTTTTCAGAAAACTACACACACATGGTAAAACTGCATTTGTTAGCTTTAGTTTCTCCAAATGAGATCTGTTAATTACTAAAGCTAACAAATGCAGTTTTTGTTAGCTTTTTGAAAGAGGAGACTTTGGTAACTATTAAGAGGAAACTTTGGTAACTATTAAGAAGAACCTGTGGTTTTTTTTTTCTTCAGATCTTTCCATATTTATATTTTTGATTTTTTCTTCTTTAATATCTATTATTCTGTAACAGGCACAGGTTCACTATCAACAGCAGCATGAACAACAGAAAAAAGAATTAGAAATTCTCCATCAGCAAAACATCCACCAGCTACAAAACCGAGTGTCTGAGTTAGAAGCAACTAATAAAGATCTAACTGAGAGGAAATATAAAGGAGACTGCACTACTAGAGAACTTAAAGCAAAACTTTCTGGTGTCGAAGAGGTGCTGAGTATTGGCTTCTCGTCTCATTCTGATTTAAAAGTGTTTTAATTTGATCATTTTATTTTAATTTGATATTTTATTATTTGTGTGGATGGTGTTCCTCTGCATTCTCTGCAAGAATCTCTTAGGGTGTTGACAATTTCATACAATGCCAAAGATATTGAGAACCCGAAATTTTATAAAAAAAAGATAATTAAGATCAGAACTAAAGTAAAACTTGGTATTTTTAGTTAGGATCTTGAGGAGCATTGTACTGACACAGATCTCGGGTTTTTTCAGTGTATTTTTTAAAGTTGGTTTAATGTCTGCATCTCACAGGGTACTCATTGTTGACAGGATTAGTCCTTAAGCCTATACAGTGTATCAGTCAAGTATATGAAGCTTAGTGTCTAGTAGTAGTGGTGATTAAGAGTAAAGGTAAAAGCTACATTTAAGCATTTGCCATGGGGGGGGTCACTATTTGATTATATATATTAACTCAATTCTTAAAACAGTTCTTTAAGGTGTGTACTGTTATTCCCATTTTACACATGATGAAACATGAGATATGAGGCAAGTAACTTAATCCTCTGTGCCTATTTCATGTGTAATCCACCTGTTTTTTTCCTATCTTTGATACTACCTTTTCTTCTAAGCACCACAAAGGTGCTTAGGTTTTGAGATGCTGGGAATCAAAGCCAGGACCTTGTGCATGCTAGATAAGCATTGTACCACTGAGCCACACTCTCTGAGCCATCAGAGAGTGTTAAAGAATATTAAAGAATATTAAAGAGTATTAAAAGAATCATGTTGCTATGCTATATTGGTTGATACTCTGGCATTGATGATTATCGTCTACCTAGGATTATTATCACATGAATCATCAGAAAATACGAGTAATTTTTTGTTTGTTGTTATATTTTTCTGAGACAGAGCCTTGCTTTGTTGCCTAGGTGGACCTCAAAATCCTAGACTCAGCTCTCTTCTTGCTTCACCTTTCCAAGTAGGTGTGACTACAGGCATGTGCCACAGTGCCTGGCTTATGATTAAAATCATTATATTTAAAAGCAAACATCACCAAACCAAATTCAGTGGTACACACCCCAGCTACTTAGGGAAACCTTGCCTCAAAAACATTTTTTAAAATGAGGTAGGGATATAGCTCAGTTCTGCAGCACTTGTCTGGCAGTCACGAGGCCTTAGGTTCAATCCCTAATCCCTCAAAGATGAATATGTAAAAAACAAAGATCACCAGCTTTCCATTTCACTAACCAGTTATGCTTAGAAGCTCCAGGCTAAAGCATAACCTCTTTTATGTTCATATCCTCACAAAATTCTGCCTTAAAAGATTTCTACAGTTATTATTCCGTATAACCCTCATTGTTCACAGAACTTGGTAAAGCATTTTAGACTTTCCTTTGTGGTACATTGGTAGTTTAATTATTTCATTGTAATGCTGTTTGATTTCTTCAGTCTTAACCCTGAAACTGTCCACTTTGTTAGCAGTCTTTTATTATGTTGGCTTTTATGTAACCTAATCAAAAGCATTGCATAGCACTTGAAAATTATGAATCTTGGAATTTTTTTTTTTACTTCTAAGTATTGAGTTACCTAATTATATAAAATTACATTTTTTTTAATGTTGATGCCCTAGAAGTAATTGCTACCATTAAGTATCTACTGCATTTCAGTGAATATACCTGGCAATTCTGTCTTACAAATGAGGGAGCTGAGATTAAGGAGGATGAATAATTCCCAAAATGACATTGTAAATGAGACCTGATTTGAATTCAGATCTGCCTGATAGCAAACTCTATGCTCCTAAAACAGTTATAGCACTATAGCACTATAAAATTATCTATTAAAATTTTTGTTAAAAACTATAACTATAAAAATATTGTATCCTGGACTTTTGTATACCACTGTCATTTCAGTTGGTATTAGTTGATTGAGAAGTGATCTGTTTTAGGTTTTGGGGTATTTTGTTTTGTTTTCCCAGTATTAAAGATTGAACCCACTGAGCTACATCCTCACACCTTTTTATATTTTATTTTGGGACAGGGGCTTTTTAAGTTACCCAAGCTAAATTTGAACTGAGCTTTCTGTCTCACCCTCTCAGAGTGCTGGAATTAGAAGCTTGCAGCACCATGCCCAGCATGTTCTAAGCTTTCCTGAAATTTTAATTAATAATTATGATTATTTATTTTAATTAATAATTATGATTTGCCTGATTTTAAAGCACATATCCAAAGAAATCTAGAAATATTAACATATTTTCTCATGTGGAAAGATAATTTGTAATATATCCTAGGAAGAAACAGATTACAAAACTTTGACATGAGCCCTTTAAAACAAAAAAGGCAACAAAGAAAAATAGTAGTTGTATATCAAGTTGGAAAGATTTATAAGATTTATTTTTGTTAAAAATTTTTGAAAGTTGTAGTAACTATTCATAAATCAGAATTATTTTATTTTCCCTAATTTGACTTAGTAGTGTTATTTTGTTTGTCTTTTTGAGACAAGATCTTGCTATGCAGTTCAGGATGACCTTGGGCTCACTTTGTAGCCCAGGCTAGTCACGAACTTGCAATGATCCTCCTGCTTTAGCGTCCTGAGTGCTGGGATTACAGGCATGTGCCACCATACCTGGTTTAAGTAGTGTTTTCAATTGTATTTCAAATTTACAACATTTGAGACTTTTATTTATACAATTAGAGGCTTTTATGTCTCTTAATCATAAAATTCTGAGAACTTTAACATTGGACATTTCTAGTGTCTTAAACATCTTAATTATAAGTAAGCAGACTATCTAATTTTTCTTTTTTGTAATGAGTGTTTTCCACCTTCTAGGAGCTACAGCGGACTAAGCAAGAAGTCCTTTCTTTGCGAAGAGAGAATTCTACACTAGATGCTGAATGTCATGAGAAAGAAAAGCATATTAATCAGCTACAAACAAAAGTGGCAGTTTTAGAACAAGAAATTAAGGATAAAGACCAGCTTGTTGTAAGAACAAAAGAAGCATTTGATACAATTCAGGAACAAAAGGTCTTTAAAATTTTTCTAAACAAACTGATGCTCACATTTTAAGTAATGCTTTCATAAACAAATACAAATGCCCTAATTATTCTTGTTTTCAAAAAATATATCAGGTGGCATTAGAAGAAAATGGTGAGAAAAATCAGGTACAACTAGGAAAACTTGAAGCTACAATAAAATCTTTATCAGCAGAACTTCTGAAGGTTTGTTTAAAAATTTAATAGTTACTAATATTTCACTAGATTTTATAGAGATACACATATGTAACTCTTTTACAGGCAAATGAAATTATCAAGAAGTTACAAGGGGATCTGAAAACTCTGATGGGTAAATTGAAACTGAAGAATACAGTTACTATTCAGCAAGAAAAACTATTGGCTGAGAAGGAGGAAAAATTACTAAAGGAACAAAAGGAATTACAAGATGTGGGGCAGACTCTCCGAGCTAAAGAACAAGAGGTAGTTTTCTGTTTTTGTGTTCCGACTCTTGTTTACATTATATTAAGCTTCCTCAGATGTAGTTTTCAAAATTCCACTTTAGAGTTGGTATTACAGAATAGCTTTGGGCAATTTTTTTAAAGCACAACTAGATTCAACAGAAGTGAATATATCTTACATTTAAAAGTTGGTTATTATGACTAAATACTTAGATTGCTGATATATGTACAGAATGTACCTATTTCACTACATAATTGGGCTAATTCCCTTTATCCACATTTAATTTATTTAGGTATTGAATTAATAGTAATGAATTTCTTCAGTTTTTATTTTAGCCTTTAGTTGACTTATTCTGAGGACTGATATATTTCAGGTATGCAAATTACAAGAACAATTAGAAGCTACAGTTCAAAAACTTGAAGAAAGCAAACAGCTTCTAAAAAACAATGAAAAGTGTAAGTATTATACATACATATAAATATAAATCTATATATAAATCTATATATAAATCTCTCTCTCTATATATATATATATGTATGTTATGTTTTGGTTTTTGGTTTTGGGGATTTTTTGGTAACCCAGGCTGGTCTTGAATTTGCAGTATCCTCCTGCCTCAGCTTTCCGAGTGCTGGGGTTACAGGCAAGTGCCACCATGCCCGGCTAAGTATTTTCTATTTTTATGTGAATGAGACTTGTAGCTTTATTCTTAGCCTGTAATTTCTAAATTCATAAAAGTATAGATCAATCAAGATGCTGCTATGTACAAATAAATTCTGCTTTAAATGTCTGAATGTCTCTGCTATAGTAAATTATATTGTACATCCTGTAGAAGTTATTGCCATTATAAGGGAAACTTATCATGTGTCAGTGACATGAAAGTATGGAAAATTTTAACTAATTTATTGTTTGAATTCTTGATTATTTTTAAAAATTACTGTTAAGCTGATATTAATAACAAATTATTTGAAACTACAAGATTAAGCTTTTAAATAAAATGTTTTCATTTCCTAGGGCTAGTTATCAGACATAAAATTGTGAACTTTAAATAAGCTGTAATATATAGCATTACACAAGTAAAAACTTTCAAAGAATTTTTTTTTAAATTTTTTTATCAAAGAGATTTTTGAGCAGGGCATGATGACTCGTACCTATAGTCCAGGTTTAGGAAGTGGAGGCTGGAGAATTGCTAGTTTAAGGACAGCCTGAGTTACATGGTGAGACCCTGTTTCAAAAAGAGAAAAGAAAGAAATATGTGCTGACAATAATAGAATAAGGAGTCCCATGTGGACAGCTGTTAAAATAAGAATCTTTAATTGTAAGAACTTAGTGGCCTATACTGTTCAACTGTAATATAAGGCAGTTGTAAAAACTTGACATTTAAAAAACTTAATATAGGGCCAGGGATATAGCTCAGTGGCACTGTGCCTGCTTGGCAAGCATGAGGTTATGAGTTTGATCCCCCAGACCACACACACACACACACACACACGCGCGCGCGCGCGCACAAAAAGCTTAATATAAATTCAGACATTTTAAGTGATTAAAAAAATAAAAAATAAGTCAAATAAAATCCTTTCTTGTTTTCTTATGTTAGTAATCACATGGTTAAATAAAGAACTAAATGAAAATCAGCTAGTGAGAAAGCAAGATGTATTGGGACCTTCTACCACTCCTGCACATTCCAGCAGCAACACAATCAGAAGTGGAATTTCTCCTAACCTGAATGTAGTAAGTTTTAAAATAAGATGTGAATGATATTAATAAATTTCTTGAAAAAAAAATTTCCAGATTTGTAGGAAGTCTGTGACTTCAGGTGCTGGTACTAATACAGGTTGGAAACCTGGTAATTACTTAGCAATGAAGCCGAGTGCAAATTGCCCCTAAAACAAGCAGTTTCACTCTAGCAAAGCAACTGTTATTTCAAGTTGTGTACCGCTTAACTGGGTATAGAAATCATTCAAGAATCATTAAAGTAATACTGAATGTACTGAAAACTTTAAAACCCATGCACTGTGCACGAATACACAAAAAAAGGTTTAAAGGACTTCAATAAGAGAGAATTTAGCGATAGGCCTCCAGTTGGAAAGTACAATGAAAAAAAGTCTAAATTGAATCCTGTTAGTGAAAGGGAGAGAGAGGAGTCTGTTAACAGTCTTGTCAGCTCTAGAGTCTGATAAACTGGATGTATGATGTGAGCTCTCTGGCTCAGAAGACCAGGTCATATGGATCTTCCTTACAAGGAGTCAGGGAAGAATAAAAAAGCAGTTCCTTGCATCCGGAGGTGGCCCAGTATTATCAGATAACTAGGCCTAGGAACCACTAGGAATGTGCCACCTACTCACTTGGGCTCTTCTGTGGTATATAACAGTTTCAGACAAGGTCACTTCATAGCCATGATGAATCAAGAGAAAAACAGATCTGTGTTTCATGTGGCCTCTTATTATAAAAATAAACATTGACTTGACATTGGTGGTGCTGAGTTGGAAATTAGTGCAAAGCAAATTATTGTCTGAATTAGCCCATTTAAGAACATTAATCTAACTGGGCCTGGTAGTACATGCCTGTAATGCACTTGGGAGACTGAGTCAGGAGTTTTACTATGAGTCAGGCCCAGCGTGAATTACCTAGTGAGACTCTAACTGGAGGCAGGCTGCTCTAACTAGCAGCAAATTATGTTTATTGATCCCTGACTGGGCTATTTGATATGACTTCTGTTTTTCACAACACTTCCCTTGTCAGGAAACCTAGTGAAATAAGTTGGTTTAGTAATTTGTATGTTAACTGAGTTTAGACTAGTTTCCTGCTAGTTCCCTTAATCCAGGCTTGCATAGCCACTGTGAATATCCTTTGGACCAAGGAGAGATATCTTAGCCTCACATTAAGTAAAAAGCAGAGTTCATGATAGCATAATAAACAAAATGGGTCTGTGAGCTAGTCTTCTAACAATAGTTCTAAACTATTATTAACAGATGCTAATGCCTCCTAGATCAGTAAATGCTATTTAGAATTATTTCTCATCCTTAATTTTTTTTTTTATGTTTTTTATTTTTAGATTGATAATAGACTTGCTTACCCAAGCTGTGGGATTGGTTATCCTGTGTCTTCTGCATTTGCATACCAGAATACCTTTTCTCATCCAATACCTACTAAAAATACTATCCACCCAGTTTCAGGACCAAAGGTAGACAAATTACTAGTACTTTTTTTTTTAATAAAAAAAAATTTATTAGCTTACAAATATTTTTACCTTTAAAATGTTCACATTCTCGTTTCTAAGTATTAGTTAATGTATTAGATGAATATGTTACTGAATATCTAGTATATAGCATTTTTATAAAAAGTACTAGCACTTTTATGTTTCTTGTCATTATAAATTAATAAAAACTAGAATCAATCTGATTAAGTTCTGGCAATAGAATCCTAAAGTCTTACTACATCCAATATGCCAGTATTGGATGGCTTATAACAACTTCTGAATTGTAGTTTTGGTGACATTTTAAATAGTACATAACAAACAGTCCTTCCCACTCTTGATTTAATTGCTAAAGCTTTTTCTTCCTGCTTACATCATTGGCAGTATTATGATTAATATCTTAGATTTATATGTTGTTTTCGTGTGTATTGGTTTCATAATAATTGAATCTACTCAGAATAGTCCTGCTTTATTTTCATTTCAAATTTCATGTCCAAGTTGATTTTTCCCTAAATCATGATGGTAAACATTTATGAAGAGAATATTTTATAAAAGATAGACTTGAGAACTTTGAAACCAGAATTACAGATTTATCAAATGTCTGGCCTGCTCTAAAAAACTGTCTTTATTATTTAGGTATGTGATTTCTTTTTATCCATGTCTTGTTATCACCAGACACTATTGAGAATTCTCAATGAAGTGAAGATTAAGCCTGAGTTTTTATGAATAGGATTATGTTAAGAGGTTTTAGACGATTGGTTCTGCTTGCATTGCTTATTAAGGACAATTAGATATGTCCATTCAAAGAAATAACCTTTGTTGGACAGTAAGTACTAGTATATTCCAGTGGTGGCAAAACTATGGCGTATGTGCTACAGTTAACAGTTTGTTATCACTGGAATGTGACTGCTTCTTCCGTCAGTTTCTTCTTTAGAATTCTGATGGAATGCACGGGGCGGGGGGGGGGTGCTTTTTTTAAACCACACATGCTTGCCTAGTTGGATGTTCTTAACAGGGGCAAGATGTCAATACTTTTCTTTCTTTCTTTCTTTTTTTTTTTTTTTCTAGATAGGGTCTTGCTATATTGCCCAGGCTATCCTCAAATTCACGATTCTTCTGGCTCAGGCTACCAAGTGTCTGAGATTACAGACATGTGCCAATGACCTAGCTTCTCAATAATTTGTATTTCATAATTTCCATATTCTTTTGATCATATGTCTTTAGTAGTTCAAAACAAGATGAAAAGAACACCTTGCTTTCAAATACATAAATATTTATTTGTGAATTGTGTACATATACTGCAGAACTACAACATTATGTACAATATAATTTGGTGGTTAAGAAAGTGCAACTAATGTTAGGGTTTAAAGCCTGTTTGTGTCAGTGTGAAATTAAGCAAATCACTAAAAAGTAAGAAGTCTTCCAACTCTGCTGGGTGTGATGGTAAGGCCAACTTGGACTACATAGCAAGACTCTCTGTCTCAAAACAAAAAAAAATCATCCAACTCTCATGCTTCAGTTTCTATTTTGGTTTTTTTGTTTGTTTTTGTTTTTTGAAACAGCATTTGCTGTACATTTTAGGCTGGCTTGAACTCACTTTGTAGCCCAGGATGACCTCAAACTTGCAGTATTCCTCCTGCCTCAGCCTCTTGAGTGCTAGGATTATAGGTGTGTGCCACCACGCATGGACTGGTTTCTCCATTTTTAAAATGGAATGATGATTTTATATATCTTACTGAATTAGTGAGTTAATAGTGCAATTGCTTAGACACAATTAAGTGCTGCATAAATCTGATTTCTTGTTAACATTAAAAATAGAAATTAAACAGATTTAAATATATGTTAATCAAAGTTATAAGCTTTTTCTTTCTCATCTCACTGGATGGTCTTAATTTCCACCTACTTTGATGATCATTGATCTAGGTAGGTTTTTACTTTAAATGTTAACATATTATATTTGAAGTCGTTTTTATTTAAAGAATGTACCTTGTTTTTCCCTCAGTTTTTAGTTTCCCCCTTTCTGACTTCTTTAGCATTATTTCAGCATTTTTTAGTATTCCACTTTAGTTTTTATATTTTTTTTTATTATGTTTAGTTTTTTCAGAGCTTGTACAGAGAAGTTTTTCATTTCTAAAATTTCCTTTTTTTTAACATCTTTTTGTTGCTGATTTTTTTCCTTCTATGTCTTGAGTGTTCACTCTGCTTAGAACATAGTTATAATGGGTGCTTTGACATTTTTTCTGAAATTACAAGTGTTTGTGTCATCTTCGAGTAGACATCTTTCACTAGTGAATTACTTAAGAGTTCCCTGCTTCTTTAGTCAGTACATTTGATTTTATTTTGGATATTTTAATATTATGAAACTTCAGGTCTTGCTTAATGCCTCCTGTCTCCAAAATAGCTGTCCATACTATAATACTAATTTTTTGCTGACAAAAATATGGTGGTGGTTATCGTTCTTCCTCTTCTGGATATAGAGCTTCCTTGAATAACTTTTATAAGGCTACTCTGGTGGTGGTTAATTCCTTCAGTTTTTGCTAGCTTGGAAGGTATTTATTGTTACTGTGGTTATTGTCTGCTTTTTTGGTCCATGTGGTAAGGGGGATTGAATCAAGGGCCTTGAATATGTGCTACCAAGTACTTTGCCACTGACCTACATTACTAGCCCTCCTCTCCTTCTTGTCCTTGAAATTCTGAGTTGTCCGGACTGCACTTGGACATGCAATCTACCTGCCTTAATCTGCTGTGTAGCTAAATCACAGATATGTGCTACTACACTCAGCTTCTTCTCTATCTTTGTTTCTCCTTAAAAATCCAAACAGTAGCCGTATGGGCTAATCTTTGTTGCCAATTATTTTCTTTTGGACTTGAAATAAGGTCAGTCAGAGTTCTTCTGGCCTGTAGGTTTCTGAGAAATACGCTTTTTGAGGGAGTTGCCCTTAAATGTTTTAACTTGATGCTTTCCTCTGGCAGATTTTAAAATTCTTTCTTTGTCCTGTCTTTTTGACTATACCATCACATGGTGAGGGTCTTTCCTGGTTATGTCTGTAGCCCTCCTGCACCAGGATGTCCATGTCTTTCTGATTAGGAAAGGTTTCTGCTTTTATTTCATTGATTAGGTTTTCTAAGCTTAAAAGTTGAACCCTATTTCCCTTATAGATATTATTGGCAAATAATAAGAATGTTTGATTGTTTAGTGGTATCTCAAGGGTCTTGGATGCACCTTTCATGTTTTTGTTTTTTAATTCTTTCTGTCCAAAGGATGCTAACTTACTTGTCCACGAGCTTCGGAATTTTTCTACCTAATGTAGTCTTTTGTTTAGGCCCTTAAGTAAATTTTTTATTTAACTTTGTGAGCTATTGCCAAGATTTCTGTTTGGTTCTTTTTCAGACTTTCTCTTTCCTGAATTTCTCATTCTTCTCCAACATTGTTGTCCTGATTTCTTTTGTGTATTTGTTTGTTTATTGAGATAAGGTCTCACTATGTAGTTCATGCTGGCCTCAGGCTTACTGGAGCCCAGCATGGCCTTGTCTTTGGGTGACGCTCCTTCCTCATAGGAGTCTGCCAAGTATTGGGATTACAGACCTGTGTGCCACCATACCGGCTCTCTTCCTAATGTCATTTAACTGTTTATCTGTATTCACTTGGTTCTAATGGAACCTTTTTTTAAATTTACATATTCATTTGACTTTATTAGTCATTTCATCTATTTCTCTATATTTGGAATCTGTAACCAGTTATATTTTAAGGAGGTGTCATAAAAACTGTTTTCCATTTTTCTTGTGTTTCTAACCTGAAATTTGTGTATCTGATAGAGTAAATGTCCTAACCATTTTTTTTTTTTTATGAGGCAGCATTAGTAAACAGTGTTCTGAAGTTGTGTCTTAGGCTATTGCTTTGTTACACAGTTCCGAGTTTCAGTTCTGAGACTGCAAGTGGACACTGGAATCCGTAGCTTCCTTGGCTGTGATTTGTGAATTTGAGTACAGTGGGTACAGTTGGAGTCAGACACCCACTGTTCCGCAGGTCACATGAGTGTGGGGCAGGAGTGGCATACAGGGTATTATTGGTGCAGAGCACCCTAGGTGGCTCTTTGTACCATAGGAGTGGTAGCCTTGTTTGGTGATGGTGTCTTTCTCGGGCTCTGTTGGTGTCCGTTGTTACAGGGATTGCTGGTACTCTCTGCTCCTGCAGTGTCCTCTCAGCAGACCCTGCTGCAGGCTCGGGTACTTCCTGGTGCGCGGTGGCAGCAGGAATTGCAACACCCACCTGTGGCGCTTATACACAGTCTTTCTGCAGTGTGTGATCAGAGAAGGTGTGAGCGTAACCCATGGTGGGGACCACCTAGGTGCAGCAGCAGCAGGAATTGTGTTCCTCTCTGCTGCTGTTGTTGGTGACTTGCCTCCCCCCAACTTCCTGTTAAGTTTTGTGGTTGTTTTTGTTTGTTTGTTGCTGGCATTGCTAGGAACTGAACCTGGGCCTTCACTGCATGTAGGCAAGTGCTGTAACCTTCAAAGTCTTCACCTCCAAAGGGTATCATCAACTGGGAGTCAGGTATTCAACACAGGAGCCTTTATGAACATTTAAGATCCAGTCTGTCACCCTAGTCCTGTGGAGTTTTACTCTGTGTATCAGACTATCCCTCAGCAATGACTCGGGACCCCTGATGGTTTTCCGGAGGTTGATCTCTATGCAGTCCTCTTCTCATCAGAGCTTGGCCCTGCAGCCTCAAGCCAGCTTGCCTGAGCACTTCTGCATCTGCTGTCAGGAAAGCTCCTTCACTTTGGAGGTGGGGCAGTTGCAAAGATGATATTTCTCTCAGAGGTCACAGTCCTGTACTATTTTGTGGTCTGAGAGTGTTCTGTTTTGTTCAACTTTCTAACTTTTGGTGGCCATAAACTAGAGGATTTATTTTCTACCCCTTTTTAATTTCCTCTTATTGCATATTTATTTTTCTCTAAGGTATGTTAGAATTGACTTGTCACACTTTAAAAAATCCTATTTTTATGAAACTGTACTCTGTTAAATGTAGATTTAACAAAAGAAGGAAGATCTGATCTTTATATTACTAAATGCCAGGAGCCAAGTACAACATACATTTTCCTAATTTATAATTTTATTTAAACTAGCATCTGTCTATTTATTATGAGTTTTTACCCCAAAAATACAGACTATTTGCTGCTACCATTTGTTTTTCTGTGGAAGTAGTCATTTTTCTTCTTTGATCTATTAAGGTGATTTGTGTTTATAGACATCATAATATATGATCCACTTTAATCCTCGTGGTATTAAAGTCATAGTACTTTATTACTTTAAACTATAACCAGGCATGCCTATAATTCCAGCACTCAGGAGGCTGAGGCAGGAGGATTGCTGTGAGTTTGAGGCCAGCATAGTTAAAGACAGCCTGAACCACATAGTGAAACCCAAAAAATAAAAAAACTATTGTCCCTCATATACTATTTAGACTTTTGCATAGATTCTTGATCAGTTTTGACTATTTCAGAATTCAAAGCACTCATTTAAAAAGCTTAAATGTAAAACTGCAAGTTCTTAAAAAGGGAAGAATTTTAAGAATCTATGAAATAAAAGCATTATTATGAAAACTGATGATTTTCAACACTATTACACTTCAGCCTGTTAATATTCATGGTTTTTTTTAAACTTATTTATATTAGTACATGTTTGCAGTACACAATGATTACATTCATTGTGGGAAGTTAATATATATACAAATACCCTCCTCTGCCTTCCCCTCCCTCAGTGCTTAAAAGATCATTGTGTGTTATGCATGACAGGAACTTTTTTCCTAAGGAGAAATACAATTTTTATTAACTCTCAATAGACTATACTTGCTGGGTGGGGTGCACATGCCTGTAATATCAGTACTTGGGAGGCTGAGGCAGGATTGCCACAAATTTGAGGCTAGCTTGGGCTACATAGTGAGTTCAAAGACAGCCTGAACTACACAGTGAGACTCTTGTCTCCAAAAAAAAATTAATTAAAAATTATGCTTATGCTGTAAGCTGTATTTTTATAGTCTAGATTTATCAAAATAATAATGTAGGCACCCATCTCAATTATAGAACTGAAGTTTTCACTAATTACATGAGATGGTTTTCTTCTTCACAGGTTCAGTTTAACTTGCAATTTACAAAACCAAGTATATCACTAGGGGATACTCACTCAGGAGCAACTATTACTGTTCCATGCTCAACTGATAAGGAAAAGTAAGTACTTATTGACATAAAATTTCATGCTTATAGTTTTAAGGATCATCTTTAAGAATTTTTATCCTTTTTTGTACAGTTCTGTACATCTTGTTTATTAGGTCTCAGTGTCATCTGATAACAAAGTAGCATTGTGCAGTGATTGAAATTTTGTTTAGAAATGGTTTGTCCTTTTATTGTCAGCTAACAAAAATTACAGTGAATATCAAAAGCTAAGAAAAAGGTAAAGTTACAGTTGAAAAAAATACCTATCATTCATCTATTTTCTACACATTGGGAATGACTTATCATTTAATTTTAAGGTTATAATACTGTTTTCAAGATTTTTTAACAACATACTACAAATGTAGTACTAGGGAAATTGTTAACACTCATAGATTTAGAAAGGGGTAAAATAATAAAGTATCCATTTTCTTTGAAACTTCATTGTATTATTCTAACTAAAATTGTCTAATAAATGTGATAAATGTCATGTATTAATATGATACATGACAATGAGCACTTTGAGTTACTGAAGATTTTCAAAAGCTTTTGAAGAAAAAGAAATCTTGTTTTAATTATAAGATGAAACAGAATTAACTGTTTCTCTTATTAAATTAAATGATACTAAAGCCATATACTAAATATTTATCATATCTTATTTATGTATTTAAAACTTGGAAATTTGATTTTCTCCCACAGACCTTATCCCACTCTATTGTAGAAGTTTGGTTATGTACAAATAAATTACATTTGCTTAGGAAAGTAGTGAAGCATGTGATCTGAACCAAGTTAACCTATAAATTTTAATTTTTGCTTCAGTCCTGAGGACCTAAGCTTAAGCACAAGATTTATCTACGTTTCTTTTATGCAGAGGTTGAAGATAATTTTGAGTATTTTTAGTGTACCCATGTTTTGACTGACCCATCACATGAGGTTTGTGGAATTTTCCACATTTAGTAAACATGTCAGTGCTCTGTAAGTCTCAAGATTTCTTGGACTAGAGACATCCCACTTAAATGTTTGTGTATAAGCCTTCAAAAAAAAAAGCTCATAAAATCAGCCTTAAAAAAATAATTTTTCTTTCCAGTGGTGAAAATTTAGGGCTGGAATCCAAATACTTGAAGAAAAGAGAAGATAGCATTCCTTTACGTGGTCTCAGCCAGAATCTATTTAGTAATGCAGGTGAGAGGACATTTCTGGACTGGATTTTATACAGCATGGTTAATTCAGTGATTAAAGATGTAACAGTAACCATTTTTGTCCTCATTTGCAGACCATCAGAAAGATGGCACTCTAGGAGCATTACAGACTTCTTCCAAACCCACAGTGCTCCCTTCCACATCTTCAGCCTATTTCCCTGGACAGTTGTCAAGCAGTTAATTCCAGCCGATTTTATGCATTTATTAACATTTTAGAAACTCAGGTGGTTTAAAAGTACTAACAGAAGTCCAATCCTAAGCATGCAGGTTTCAGATTTTACTTGAGCTACTACTGTTATAGATTGTTTGGATCATTTTGTAGCACACAAATTATAGGAACAAATTTGTACTTGGGAATTGATTATTTTTGGATCTCTAAACATAGTCTTTGATAAAGTAACAGTAATATGAATTCCAATAAGGAGTTTATCAATCCTTATAAAGGCTATTCTGATCACACTGAGAATAAGTAAACTGAAACCTGCTCAGAAAAAGGAACCAGAGTGCTAATAATGCATTTTACCAGTTTCATTGGTAAAATCCATTTTAAAGTTGCCACCTGACAATTGTGAGGGAAAATGACTTATCTAAGCTTGTCTATTTTTTGATCTTTATATTAAAGGGAAAAGTCCTAATACTACCTTATGTAACTGAAATGAGTTAAACCTTTATAACAAGTATGAGTACTTTTTAAAAAAATATTTGCTATTGAGTCAATTAACTTTTTATATTCTTGTACAATAATTTGGACGCTGTATTTATATGACCAGGTTATGTATAGTGTTTTTGTCATTTGAGCTGAAGTTTGCAGGATTTTAATGCTTCCTGAACAGTTTACACTCATCTAATTTTTCTCAACTTGGAACTTTATTAGTTTCACAATTAATTTTATGTCCATGGAATTTTGTTTGAAAAATTGGAACCATATAGAATTTCTAGTGTATCATGAGTATTCATTGTACTTTTTGTATCAGAACTTGAATTCATTTAATGTTTACTTAATAAAGTAGGCAAAAGAACTATTTCTTCCCTATTACTAAAAATTTTAATTAAACATTGTTCCTTGGGACAGAATTATAAAATTCATCCAGAATCACAGGGCCCCATTTTGTTATCTTATCAACAACCATTCAATGGAGAGTAGCGTTATCTTTTGAGAGTCCTCTAAATCAGTTTTTGTTTGCAAAGTGCTAATGCTTATTTGATAGTTTAAAAATTACTTTCAGATACGTTACATAGATGAGGAAAAGGACATTTCAAGATGATACACAAACATTCCTTGGTTTATGGTAAGACAAAAGAATCTTTGCTGTTTTTTGTTTTAATAGAACTGTCTTGAAACCTGTACTTTGAAATTGCTGGTCACTGCCAGCTATCTTAAACTAGGAGTCTAAACAGAAAATTCAATAACTAGTATTAATGCAGTGATTTTTCTCCCCCTTAAATATAGTGTATTAGTAAGAATAGTTATAATAACTTGACAGCACATATTGTGAAGTCTCTTGGCAACATAGAATATGCTTTGCTGTAAATACTCGGTCACACACACACACACTGACAGAGTTTGGATGGGATATGTGACATACTGCTAGCTTTAAAAATTATATACAGAATATCCCTTTCCATATACCACAAAGAAAATTAAATTCTGAAGTTTATTCTATCAACGTGCTAGAGATTATTTTGTATTAAGTATGTATATATAGACATGTGTGCTCTTTGCCCTACCTCTTAAAATTTTAATTGAAATTGTTTTCCATTGTATAACTGTACATGTGTTAATAATCGAAATGTTGCCTTTAATGTTATTTCTATAAACTGAGTTTTGTTAATAAAGTTATTAAAATTACACTGGGACTATGACATGAAAAGGTTTTTTAAAAAGCCCGTGTAACCCCAGTTACTCAGAAGGCTAAGGGCAGGTAGCAGTTCAAGATGCATGGCCAACTTAGCAGGACCCTTGCTCAAAATAAAAAGGGCTAGAGCTCTCACTCAGTGGTAGAGTGCTTACCTAGCAGGCAGTGAGACTGTGGGTTCAATCCCTAGTACTGCAGAATCTAAAAATGAAATAAATAGGACTGCTCTGATTTATAGTTCTGTATTTCTAGTTGTGTACTGTTTCATTTTTGGTTTTCTGTTAATATTTTATACTAAAGAAGAAATGGATTTGAACAGAGATGGTTTGTTACTTAAAAACAACTATGGTAATAAAGCCAAAACAGCCCCTAGAGTAGGATTCACAGATCAACACTTTTTTTTATAAAAATCATTAAAATATTTAATTTTATTAACAGAATATTTACATTTTTATGACCTTATTTAACCAGTGAGTGTTCCAAGTTTAAAAAGCATTAGACAATAACCACACACAAGATGAAAACAGTGTAAACTATACAATAAACTTTATGTACATTTTTTACAAAGTAACACTTCTTTAAATAATATAACTGGACACAAAAATATACACTTTAGAGAAATTCACATCAGTTATTGTATAAAGCTCTCTTCTAAGGTCCTGAAAATTTAGGACAAACATTAGCTCTGTAAATAAAGTGTTACTGTGACAGTCCTGAAAGGCCACTATATATATTTATCTACATATAGATATCACATTGATATTTTCAAGGCTACCAGCTTTACTATATAATTTTTAGATTATGTATTCAAGTGTTGAGGTTCTGATGATTATGCAAACAAAAAAAATATAGTGGTATAAAGTAACTAGGGAACAAATTTGAGCCTGCATTTATTTATTTAACAGGCTCTCACCACCCTTATTTAAATTCTAAATGTCTGGTATTTTCTCACTGCAAAAATAGTAGTGAGTATATTTAAAATAAAATTACTGCAGACAAACTTGAAGCATGATTCAGATTTAGTACAATTTTCTTAAATTTTCTGTTTTTTAATGCAAACAATTCATTTACCATTTATTTTAGTGCATCTGCATTAAGGCTTTGAATTACTTGACCCAAGATTTTACAAATTAAAACTGGACTCAGGATTTTACAATGTTAAAAACGAACAGGTCCACAATCAATACCTACTCAGTCTCACTGAGAGTCAGCACAGAGTTAAAGCTCAACACCTGCAGGAAATGGTAGCAGAGAAATATATGCTAATATCTAAGAAGTTACATATATTTTTTTAATTAAAGGATGTATAATAAAACAGTTTAGTGGCAAGAAATTGGTGCTAATAAACAAAAGGTTTCTTTTCAGAAGAAATTGTAACATCTTTGGAAAACTGTCCAGTTCTTTTAGTTCTTTCTTTAGTTCCCACGGAGTTCATGCAGATACATTTCTTGAGACAATCTTAACGTACACTGCAGATGGAAATGGAATGTACATCCAGAACTACAGGTGAAAACTAAGACCTGGGTGCTGATAGAAAAATCTTCCTGATTTCAGTTCAGTCATCACACATTTGTATCCTGGAGTAAAGGTTCTTTGGCCTCCCCTGGCGCTTGTGTACTATGAGGATGGCTGTGACTGCCACAGTGCTTTCTCCAGCTGCTGGACCTTAAGCTTAGATTGGTATGTTCAGGAATAAACAAGGCAACAAGCAGAGCCAGTAGTACCGAACAGGCTCCAAAAAGGAAGGGAGGCCCAGGGATGATGGAATTCTGAGAAAGAAAAAAATATATCATAATTAGGGTTTTTGCACAAATATACTTTTTCGTAAGAATAAACTGCTTATCTTTTAAAAGAACTAACTGTTGTGAATTACAAGCCAATCATTTTATTAAAGCCATAGTTATGATGTATTTGCTTCCAGGACAAAGGGGATATTCACTGTCAATGTAAAATTCTGGAAATAAGGACTGGTAAAACAGTCCTCCAAAAAGTAAAAATAGGGTTACCATTTGATCCAGCTATACCACTCCTTAGACAGATATACCTAAAGTAATTAAATCAGCATACAATAGGGATACCTGCATGCTGATGTTTACTATGGCACAATTCACAACAGCCAACATAGGGCACCAATCTAGCTGCCTACCAACAGATAAAGGAAATGTGGTATATACACACGTAGAATATTAATTCAGTTGTAGAAAACAGAATTTTGTCATTTTCAACATAATGGATACAAATGGAGATCATCATATTAAGTGAAACAAACCAGAAAGATAATACTGTATATTCTCCCAAGTGGAATCTAAAAAAAAGATATGAAAGTAGAGCCTATTATATAGACAAACAGGAAGAGAATAGGGGGATGGGTATTATCGAAATATACACACTGAAACTTATTTTGTAAAATTAACAGGTGGCAACCCATTCAGGACCCCTCCTGTATCACAGGAACTATTCCTATTCTTAAGAAATAAAATTAATAAACACTAATAATAAAAATGTCAAAAACATTAGAAAATGAAAAAGATTCAATGCAGTGACTACTGTGTTCAAAATACCAATATCCTTTATATTACTAGAAAAAAATCCTAGAACTCATATGGAAACACAAAAGATGCACAATACCCCAAGCAATTCTGAGGAGAAAAAGCAAGACTTGAGTCACTACCATATCCAATTATACTATAAAGCTACTGTAACAAAGCAGCATTGGATGGGCATAGTGATACATGCTCATAGTTATAGTACTTGAGAGGCTGAGGCAGGATGATCACTGAGAGTTTAAGGCCAGATTGGGCTAACAGTGAGACCCTATATCAAAAAAATTAAACAAAAAAACCAGCATGGTGCTGGCACCAAAATAGACAGACTACTGTAACAGAACAGAACACAGAAACAAACTCACAAGTACAGCCATGTAATTCAGACAAAGCCAAAAATACAAACTGGAGAAAAGACACTCTCTTTAATAAATAATGCTGGGAAAACTGAATATCCACTTGTAGATTACAAAGAGATCCCTATCTTATCACACAGTACTAAAATTAATTCAAATGGATGAAAGACCTAGGTGTAAGACCTGAAACTGAAACTGCCAGAAGAAAACCTAGAAGGAACACTTGAGGCACAAGGAGACACTTAGGACTTCAATAGCATGAGAATCAAGACATCAGACTGCATCAGAGTTGCTGCAGAGTTGCAGAAATAACAGAATAAAGAGCCTACGGAATGGGAGAAAATCTTTTCCAGCTACTTTTCAGACAAAGGATTATGATCTAAAATATATAAAGAACTCAACAACAAAAACCCCCCGAAAAAACCCAGCCCACTGAGTGAACAAATGAACGGAACACACTTGAGAAATAGAAATGGCCAATAATAATATGAAAAAATGTTCAACTTCTTTAGTCATTAGAGAAATTTCAGTCAAAATTACATTGAGAGAGTCTACCTCACCCCAGTGAAAATGGCTATCAAGATTTCAAAAGAATAAAAAAAGCTGGTGAGGCAACCTTCCACCTTGCTGGTCAGACTCTTAAATCAGTGCAGCCATGATGGAAATCTTTAATCTAGCTATACCACTCAGTATACACTAGGAGGGAAAGTCACCATATTCCAGGGATATCGGCATACCCATCTTTACTGTGACAAAATTCACAACAGCCAAGATAGCAAGCCAGCCTAGGTGCCCATCAACAGAACAATGGATAAAGAAAATGTGGTATAACTACAGTTCACAATGGAGGATTAGTTATAAGGAAGAACAAAATTCTGACATTTGCAGGAAAATAGATGATCTTGGAGACCATCATGTTAAGTAAAGTAAGCCAGACTCAGACAAGTACCACATACTGTCCTTGATAATATGGAATCTAAAATGTGACACAAAAGTAGAAGGGAATGATTACGAGAACAGGAAGGGAATGAGGGAGAAGGTATAATGGGATGGCGATGGTCAAAATATACACCCTGAAACCCACCGTTTTATAAAAGTAATAGACACTTGTAATAACAAAAACTTTGTACTGTCAAAGTATTATTTCTGAATTGACTAAAAGCTGGGGAGATAAAAAACAACGCAGTATTTAGCCCCAAATTACACTCACTTAGCAAACAACTGTATTTCTGGTTTTACTGCTGTGTAACACATTCTTTTTATTTAGAAGTAGGCTTAGTGGTTTTAAGATTAGTGTAGAATTCTAAGCCAGAAAACTGGTGCATTTATATTTACTAAAATGATCAATGTTGTCTAGCATTAATGTTTTCAGTTACAAGGACAAAATAAACACGTTAACAGAGACATATAGTTTCTGCACAGAAGCAACTTAACAGAACGTTATAAAAGCCTCATAGTTGTACAGAGTAGTAGTTAAGATACACCATTAGATGGTTTTGACAAACTAAATTTTTCACTCGTAAGACAAAAAGAGACTAAACAGCTGACTTCAAAGAGAAGTGTATAGGAAAACACAGTCCCTTTAGTCTTTGTTGGTATTTATTTTTTCTCCCAACCCCATTTGCTGTTTATAAATTTTAGGTTTCTTTCTTTTCTTTCTTTCCTTCTTTCATTCGTTCTTTCAGTACTGGGGATTGAACTCATGACCTTGCGCTTGCCAGGCAGGTACTTATGCTGCTAAGCTAGACCCCAGGCTCAACTTTGGTTTTTAAATGTTTTTATTCAGTATAAAATAATTTCATGACAATAAATTTCATCATAAACTACACAATTTTATGTGAATGAAAAATTACCTGTTCAAAATGGTGCTGAGGGCTTGTGTTTGTCCCCAAGTCTGTTCCTGTTATTGGCAGTTCTTTAAGTTCCACATGGAATATGTAGAAAATGAAACCATAAAGGGCTGGCCCCAAGCCATTGCACAATCCTCGGATTCCTGTTATCATTCCTTGAACAACACCTATATTGTTTACAGAAATCATTTAGTATACATGCATCTTTTTTCCTACTCTTAAAAACAAGTACACATCTGCAATCAATATGAAATGAACAGACAGTGGCATTAAAAACTACTTGGAAGCCATCAGCTCTACATAGTATCCTATCTTATGCAAACATGAATTCAGACATGTATCTATGTATATGATCAAGGAAAGAACTAAGCAAAAACATCCTTGGTTAAAAAATCAGCCATGAGTTCACAAGTAACACTGTTAATTTCCCAAGACTACTGAAGACTCCTTTTAGTAAAATATATATAGTACTGTTGAGTTTGTTTATATCTCGATTTTCTCTCCAATTTAAAAATGCAACTTGATTTTTGGCTATAAGCCTTCCTGATTTTCTAAGTAACCTCTGCCGTTTCTCTCGCAATACTTGTTCTTTTCCTTATGACTAAAAAAACCCCCAAAACAAAAAAAAACTATCTTTTTCAAAGAATTCTGCCTTCTCCGTTAGCATTTCAGTAATTAAATGTTCCTATCACAAAATTGTAAGACTTTTGTTTGTTACATGTCTTCATATAACTAAAACCGTAATATTTAGGATTTCAATAAAAGGACTATGAATGTATCCCAAACTGTCTAGCTAAACATAGCAAACAATAAATATTTAGTGAAACTATTACTAAATTTCCTATCAAAAGAACAGACAGGACCACATATTCAAAGTGAGAGATAAAGGAATGCATACCCACCTGGTGATAAAACCCTAGAATCTGCTTTTCTTAAGATTGTCTACCTTCAAAATATAATATATTTCAGTACTTCTGTACTGCACAGAGAAAACAGGATTAGGATATTCTGTGCTTTTAAGTAGTTATCATTGGTTCCTGCCAACTCACCCTGTTGATCAGCGTCAGCAGTTCGTGAAACCAGTGCACTAACAGCTGGAAAGGTAATGCTAGACATGGCTGCTACTGCCCCAGCAGCCCACATCATCCTGTCATCAAAGAAGCAAAACAAAAACATAAACACTTCTTTTCCACAGTACCTGTCAAATACTTTGACCAAATTACATACTTCTAATCAAGTCCCTCTTACTATAAAATGGCTGTAGTACAGGGGAAAGGGGAACTACGCTTGCTTTATTGCTTCCTAGCTGTTTATGTGAGTCATTTCAAAGTCTAACCCTGTTATTCAAACAGCAACAACCACTTATTCACAAGAATGGTGTGAGTTTTTAATATGAAATTGAGATATCATGTTAAACTGTTACATGTCATGGGCATTATTTCTAGAGCAAGTTTTTTTTTTTTTTTGTACCGGGGATCAAACTCATGACCTTGCGCTTGCCAGGCAAGTGCTTATGCCACTGAGCTAAATCTCTGGCCCAAATGCTTCTAAACATAAGAAGCTTGTAAGGGTTAGTTAGGGATATGGCTCAGTGGTAGAGCTCCTGCTTTGCATGCATAAGGGCATGAGTTCAAGCTCCAGCACTACAAGGGGTAAAAAAAAAAAAAACAGCCGCTCATAATGTCTTCCAGCAAAGTCCCATGGACTTGTGATTCAGGGAAAAGACATCACTGATTTGTCTAATCTTTAAATTATAAAGAATAAGTAAGCCAGATGCTCTTGGCTTGATGTTTAAAGGAAATGTTTTAGATCATTTAAGCTGTAAGCACCTCTTTGTAACAGACTGGAAAATATCTGCCCATAGGTGTTATGGAAGTTCAGTTCCACAACACTTATGCACAACAGTGTATGTGGGAATCCAGACACTGTCACTATTACCATCAGCTCCCTGCAGGAAACCAAACTGCAAGAAAAGCTGAGACCAAGCATGAAGCCAGAACAAAATAAGTGGACTTCAGCCCACTTTTTATTTGCTATGAGTGATATACACAAAAAACAGAAAAGGAAAAATAATGCCAACTTTCGGTGCCTTATTACTGTGGAATTTCATTCTTTTTCCTAGTGATACAGTGATTGAGACTAAGGGATCCTTAGAAATTAAAAAGTTCAGGGCCAGGAGTGGCACGAAGCTTGGCAAGTACAAAGTCCTGAGTCTGATTCCCAGTCCCCCAGCCACCGTGCGCACAAAAAAATTCAAAAGCTCAACATCATGTAAAACTTCAGCCAGTCACCTAGCTATATAAAACGTCACCTTTCCATTCTTAAGCTTCTCTAGGAAAATATCTAGTTGAAAACTGTATCATACATATTATGAAGGACTAGCATTGCAAAAGATACAAAGTCTGTGCCTTCACTGAGAAGCAAAGTCGCAAATACCAAAATTAAGAAAACAAACATTAAAACAGTTATACCTACCAAGGTTCTGAACCAAATCCATACCATGCCAGCTGTAATATTTGAAATCCCAAACCCAGTAAAATGGTGTTCTTATTTCCAATTGACCTCATAAGTAAACTCAAGACTATAGTCTGGGGAGAAATAAAAAAAAAGAGAACACACAAAAAAACAAGTTTACCAGAATAAAGTTTAAAAAGAAAATCTATTTAGCAATTTCACTGTATAACAGGACTACAACTGGTTTTCTACAGTTTGGTTCTTCAGCCACAGTTGTCCTTAATGTATGTGAGTTCATGGCTCCAAGTTATGTAAGGAGATAAAAGATTCCTCTGTGCCAGGTTGCTACTTGGGAAGCTGAGGCAAAGAAAAGAAGCATCTTTCTGCTGATGCAGCTCCACAGTAAAGAGTCAGAAAAATGAAAGGTAAACCTCTGTAGTCAGCAAACTTCCACTGAGGACCAGTTAAATCAGGCTTATATCCCTGATTGACATGTCTTTTAATTTCTTTCTTTTTTTTCTTTCTCTTTTTGTCTCCTTGAAATAAAATGGATTTGGAAGAAGAAAGAAAGAAAGAAAGAAAGAAAGAAAGAAAGAAAGAAAGAAAGAAAGAAAGAAAGAAAGAAAGAAAGAAGAAAGAAAGAAAGAAAGAAAGAAAGAAAGAAAGAAAGAAAGAAAGAAAGAAAGAAAGAAAGAAAGAAAGAAAGAAACTAGGCCCATAAAATGTTAGTAATGATTGAGATCACGGTTATATAATAGCTTTAAAGTTTTGGGGTTTTTTTTTTTTTTTGGAGACAAAGTCTCATTATGGAGCTTAGGCCGGCTTTAAATTCATGGCGATCCTCCTGCCTCCACCTCCTAAGTGCTGGAATTACAGGTGTGTGCCACCATACCTGGCCTTTTGAAGAAGTTTTCATAGGTCAAAGTTAGTCCACAATGCTTATATGTGATTTCTAAGTTTGTGTCTGATGTATTTCACTTAGCATTATAGATCTATTTCCCTACAATTAACTCAGATGTCTCTGTGTGTGTGTGTGTGTATGTATGTATGTATGTATATATATATATATATATATATGTATGTATGTATGTATGTATATATATATATATATATATATATCTCACATTTCCTTTTATCTATTTATCTCAATAGGGAATAAGTCATTCCCAATAGTATATACTTTTGCAGCTGCTCATAGTATTACAGTAAATCACATGACATAAAAATTTAATTACTAATATTTATATACTAATTATACCCTTCTCTTCACCTGTTTTTGAGGGCCAACTAATCTATTTTTAATGTTACTGTCCTCTTAGAAACAGTTCCTAGGTAAGCACCAGATACCGAATGGCCATTTAAAGATCTTACTCCTTCTGGCCTGTGTGCCTGTATGCATCTATGGGGCAATGCTGGCTAAAATGTTACTTGTTCCTTTCCAATCTCATCAGCGTCGGGACTCTGCTGCTGCACAGATGTATAAAATGCAAATCCAACCACAGCTTATTTGCGCATCTGCCCACAAAATTGTGTGCACTCAGAGACCTTTTCTTCTGTATCCCACATGCCTCGTTGCATTTGCTGAACAGAAGACAAATTCCCTGTAAAACACCTTCAACTCACCGCTGTACAGTGTTACTGCCTGGATTTGCTTGGCGCTTACTGCTACTACGATCAGTGAAGTACAGTATAAACTTAATGGAACTTAAGACTTTACCACTGTCAATCTCTATGAAGTCCCATTTGGATGGCCACTCAGAGTCCGACTCTATGACATCATTCTACCAAAACGGAAGCTCACCTGTGCAATAATGGAAAGAATGCCAAGAACTGCTATGAACGCTGCAACACTTTCTGGTGAAAACTTCATTATCTAGGTTTCCAGAACAAATGAAATTAGTGAATAAAAAGGCATAAAAAAGTACCATACTAATACAACTACTTGTACATTAACATTAAATGGACCAACAAAAAACTCTTATAAACAAAAGTTTTAATACTTACCTCATTTAATTCAATTTTTAATTCATTAAAAAAGAATTCTTTAGGTGAAATACAATGATTCAACACACTAAAAATATGTTTCTACATTAGTTCTCTTAATTTGGTTATACTAAATTGAAGATAGCTATCAAGCATTCAGAATCATTTTGCAGAGAAACAGTATAGCATTTTGCTTTATCTATGTATCTATAAAGGCCTGATTTCTGCCTAGTCAGTCCAGTGCTGAGGAGGAAAACAATTTTTTGTGCTCTCATTTTGACTAGCTGCTCTCCTTATGTAGCTTCTAATTGAAAGAGAAACTAGAAGAGATGAATGTTAAGGCATCCTACTACCCTAAGAAGCAACAAATAAACTACTTATCCTGATACAGAAAACTTTTTGCCTAAGCTAAAACTCTTATTGAGAAAGGAAGAAGGAATATCAGGCACCCTGAACAAGAGGTTAAGTCTAGTATACTGTGGTTTACAAAATGATACTGATCTTAATATTCTCTGCTGATTTACAGCTCTCCCAAAATAAGTATTTTTCTATTGCAGTAAATAGTGAAAGAAAAGTTCATTTGATTAGAAAAGAATTTTACCTGTCTGAGGTACAAAAAAAAGCTGGAATATTGGCCTGCCTCCGGAAGGTAGGAGAGAAACACCGTAATGCAGATGAGCAGCACTATTGAATCTTGGCCCACTTTTTTTAAGGACTAGAACAAGAAACAGACAGACATAAGGTTTTACATCCTTTTGGTACATAGACAACCAGTTACCTTTTAAAATTTATTTCTTTTCCCAAACTATTCCAAAAAGTATTTCTAAATGTTGGGGGGAAAAAATGGTTCAAGACACTTTTCCCCCCCAAAATGCATAGCAAAATACTAACACTGCAGTCAGTCATGTATTTTTCTCTTTTCTGCTTGCCAAAGAGAACCAAAATATATATATATAAACTTACTGCAAAAGGGTCAGCCTGTTCCCAGGAAATGGGTGCTCCCCAAGACGCTGGTCTCATCTTCTCAGGCAATGACTCAGGCACAGCAACAAGAATAAAGCAAATATCAAGCAAAGCTATTGCAGTAGCTAGGACTACTACTAAGCTATCTCCATACACTCGTCCGAGGTAAGCTCCAATCGCAGGGCTGGTGACTAAACTTGCAGCAAATGTTGCTGAAACCTGCAATAAATTAAGGACGAAGAGATAGCTAGGACATCTTGGCTACTTTAACTTCACCACATCACCCTTTCATAATCCTATTTGTATCAGAGCTGCTACGTCAGCCTCCCTTTTAACCTGTGCCACTTTTCTTGTACTCTATTTTGCAGGAAAATAAAAGGATTAGATATCTAAAATGTATGTAATAGCCTCTAAGGACAATGGATTCCAACTTACTTTCTTTGTGACAATGCCTCGCTATGTAGTCCAGGCTACAGCAATCCTCCTGCCTTAGCCTCTTGAGTGCCTTGAAGCCTGCTGTGCAAATAACTCTTATTGGCAAATCAATGTGGGAAACAGACTTTAGAAAAGAAAAAGGAAATAAAAAAGCTATTTTAGTTGAGCAAAAGCTGGGGCCTAGAGCACTGTTCAAATATTGGCTCCAGGTCAGCCATGCTAGTATAGGGCACTACCATACATTCTTTGCCCTCTTCAAGAATGGAGTTTAAAAAACCACTGTTCTAAGGAAAGCCAGTTTTACTGTGATTAATCCAATATTAAAATTAAAGAATGTTTATTCTAATATCAACTCAGGGATAGCTGAAATAGAGTTTGAGACTCTCTCACCAATAATAGCATTAACCCATGGGCAGGGCATGGTGGATGTGGCTGTAGTCCTGAACTACTCAAGAGGCTGGGGTAGGAGGATCACTTGAGCAAGAGTATTTGGCACGGGTGGGGAGCACACCACAATGTAGTCTCAAAAAAATAAATAATAATGTTAGGCCTAGTACAAAACTATTAGGTTAGATGAGGAGAATTAAGATCACAGAAGGCAGGCACTGAGAACATTTCTAAAGCTCTAATAAATCCAAACAGGCCTGACAAAAAGTGAAAGTACCAAGGACACAGGTAGAGAAAATACGTGAACTCCAGACAAATCTGGCCTACTGAACAATGGCCTACAAATATGCAATAGGTGTACTCAGTTTTCAAAGGTCAATTATTTGAACAAATACATGAAACTTAGTAACTTGAAATGCCCCTGAATAGGTGATCGACCAAAATGTAGTAAATTTAATCAAACACCACATAGCCATAAAAAAACATTCATTTATAGTATCAACATGGACAAATTTCAAAAGAGTATGCTAAGTAAAATCAGCTAGATATAAAAGACTAGATTTTGAGTTATTTATAGGTCATTTCTTTTTGGAGGGGTTCCTTTTAAGACAGAGTCTCACTTTTAATGCAGGCTGGCCTTGAACTCACTATGTAGCCCAGGCTTGCCTCGAACTTGCTGCAATTCATTTGCCTCAGCCTCACAAGTGATGGGAATGCAGGATGTGCCATCATACCCGGCTACATGACATTTCTAAAGAAGGCAAAACCAGAGGCAGAAAGTAGATTGTTGGCTGCATGAAGGTAAAGAGGAGAAGAATGGTAAATGGGCCTACAGCTATTCTTTGGGCTCAGAGAATTGTTCTAGAATTGGCTTCTGGTGGTATTCTGTTATGACAGTGCTCCAGGGGGCTTCAGAGAGACTTGAGCCCTAGTAGAGCTATGGCACTCCTACTGGGAAGGTCAGTGGTTTTCACTGTGAAGGTCAATTAGGTATCTAAGGGTATTCACAAAGATCACATCTGCATAGCAGTGAGCAGAGGTGCAATGATAGTCCAAGTCAGTCAGTCACTCCCTTGCTCCTCAATTCTCTCCACTTTGTGACCATTTCTTTCTGGTCAGATGGAAAGAGGATCACAGAGATCACTTTCTCTGCTTTACTGCATCCATACCATTTGTAGATTTAAGTGGTCATTTACAGAATATGCCTTTAACACAAAAAACTTCCACACCGAATACTGTTAATTAACAGTTTTGATCAAGAGGAAAAACTTAAATACACGAAAACTCCAAAACTGGATTACTGCGACAGTTCTGTAACTTCATAAATTAAGATTCACTAAACTACACACATAAAATGGATGACTTTCATGACACATAAACTATACTTCAATATAAAACTGTTTCTAAAAATCCTAGCTATCATCTGCTTCATTTCATCTAATGTTCTAAATTTGTAAATGAAATCACTTTGCATAATTTTCTCCCAGTAAGTATTTTCTCCCCTAGACCTCCTAATTCTAAGATTCTGCGCTATTATGTTCTCTGAATCAAGAAATCAGTTTCTTGTAAATCTTAAGATTCAAACCAATTCAGTGCTTGGTCCTTCTTTATCACAACATGCTTTTTCTGTATTTGCTGAAACTTGTCACTGTTCTGCTTCTGACTCTCTAGGAAATGGTATGTACGTTACTGTGCTCACAGGAGCCACCCTATCCTGAGACAATGCTGCACTGCCATTCATTTCTCAAAAAAAGTGTTTTGGCCCAAATCCAGCTAAGAATGCTTCTGTTTTGAAAGGCATATATGCATGCAAAAACAATACAAGGGGACACAGATTAAAACAAGGGCCCATAAAGCTACAGAAAAGGTATGCTCACCTTGAGCTAGATGTTACTAGTTATTTTAGACTAAAGCAGTAAATATGTATAGAAACTTATCAACTGATAACATAGTAAATAATTCCTTATTTTTAGGATGTTACAGGCTGAAGGTGTAGCTCACTGGTAGTTAGCATGTTCAAGGTCCTGGATTCAATTCCTCACAACACAAAAACAAACCAAAAAACTCCGTAAGGCAAAACTTACTTCAAACTCAATTCTGACATATGAATTATAATGTATAATGGATAACTTTATTTCTTAAATACATTTTTATGCAAAAAATAAATCTTGTAATGCAAAAGTTTGCATACTTGTCAGGGATATTTTAAACAAGATATTTCTCTATCACGAAGGTATACATACCAAGCCATAAGCCATACTTCTTTCATGCTCTTGGGTTATATCTGCTACATATGCAAATACCACGGAGAAAGTAACTGCAAAAACCCCAGAAACAGAGATAACAGCAAAGTACCACCTAACAATAAAAGACAATTGACAAGAAATATTAGAGCACTTGCCATTATTTGTGCTTTCCTTTATTTCTGTTAGCTAATCAGAATAATTTTAATCAAGAGCTTTCTAAGACAGTTCATGGATTAACACTTTCACAAGTAAGTTGCAGATATCATGAAAACATGAGTACAAGTGGTTCTTTCCTTCAATCAGGAATTTAGCATACAAAAGATAATGTATTTAAGTAAATCTTTCACCCAACTATTCAAGCATTAAATGGCTTTGTTGGCTCTCCTAAATACACCATCAAAATAAGGTCTATTATACTTCATTTATTCCTATTTTCCAATACAGTACTACACAAAAAACCAAAATTCCATAAAGTTAATGAACAAGTTACTTCATATTTATTTTGAGCCTCTACATAGAAACTAGATGTTCTCTGTAAATTAGCTGTTCAAATGTTCGCAAAATAACCTCAGTCTTCGCACAGAAGAAACCTGAGTGGCAGTATTTATAAAATTGACAACAGTCACTACAAAGAATGATGAGAAGGTATTTTAAAAAAAACTGTATAGTACTTTAGATGACTCCAAAATATTAGTTGGGAATAATAAGTTCGTATTTTAATGATGTTTAGTTTTTTTAAAATTACAGGTAATCACAATGAACTTTCAAAATATCATTCCACCAGCCTTTATCACTACTAAAATTTCTGTAACACTGTTTTCCAAAGCAAATTCTTTGCTCATTCCCTAAATTCCTCTGGTAAGATTTCAACTGCAAGATCTTTAATCCATCAGAGAAGATCTTGCCCCATGTACCTCCTAGCCTTTTTTGGACACAAAACAGAAATACAGTATTGGCACATTGTGAAGTGAATTAATTAATACTCAGTGCAGGAGTAGAAATAAGATCAAAGAAAAAAAACCAATACTCTTATTTCTATGAGACATTCATTCTTTTGGGGGAGCTTTCCTTCTTTTCCTCCTAATTTTGATCAGAGTGGCCAGGAGCCTAGTCTCATATAACTATGAGCAATAAATGCCTGACATCTGACCAAAGAAATGCAACCAAAGGCTAAATGGGAAGTCTATGAAGTTTCCTTAAAAGAAAGCGGTATGTCTTTCGTAGCCACACCTTTATGCCTGAGTAGCCATTTCAGACTGTGAAGGCAATAGCTGAGGATGGCAGAGCAGCAAGACAGAAGTCGCATTCACTGTAACTGCTATCCTGGCTCTGGACTACTCAACTTCAGACTCGTCATGTGGAGAGAGAAACTGCCTTGATTTTAGGCAACTTATTTTGGGCCTTACTGATACCACTAAAACTTATTCCTAATTAATACAAACAATGATAAAATTCACTTGTATATTAAATGTTCTACTCAGGGAAAATAAAAAGTCATGAATTTTACCCAGTCCCTAAAAATACTGTTTTGAAATTAGGGTTATGAATCCAAAAGCAGGTATGCCCATTAGCCTACATGTTTCCAACAGTAGCACCCAGCTTTAAACCTGTATTAGGCACTATATTTTTAGGGGCTTTATCTGTGTTAAAGAATAAACTTACTAAAATAAAAATTAAACTCTATATAGATAAGTAAGCAAGAAAAATGCAAGAAATAAATATTAAGGAAGCAATTAACAGAAAATGGTATCTGATTGCTGTAATTTGAATATGCACATACCATGGGCTGATCTTCATTAAAGGAATTGGGGCACATGTGAAAAATACTGTTAGCAGCAAGAAGGATTTTCGGCCCCAAACATCAGAAAGAGCACCAATAAGTGGGGCACTGAGGAATGACAACAAACCCTAAAATAAAATTTAAATAAAATAAAGTATGCTATATATCCAGAAGCCAAAAGTTAATCATTTTACTATCATAATTTTAAATGTTTCTACAGTAAATAAATCATTGAACTTGAAAAAATAGCTTATTTGTCTATATATAATTTAAAAATTTCCTCAGGCTACAATTACCTGCAGGGCTTTTGCTGGGTATTAAATATGAAATGCTCTAGTGAATTCTCTATCACCATAACTCTACATTAGCAGTTTTAGAATTACATGTGCTAACTGCCCATTTTAATAGTATCAGATCTGTTTATAAAAAAGGTATTTAATAGCCAACACTGTATCATGCTGATATAAATTTGCATTTATGGGTTTTTTTAGGGCATAATTTTCTTCTTTCCAATCGATATGCTTGTTTATGAAGCACTGAGACCCCTGGAATAATGCGAATGTATAACAGGAGAAATATGTGACTATATACAGTTGGCAATGTGAGTTAAATCATATTTAAAACCCAGTTAGCCTAAAGAATTATATAATCTCCCACATTACAGTTTAATTATAAAAGAGGATATTTAATGGATTATTCAGTTAATTTAGCAATACAGGCAGAATTGCACATATATAAGCATGTACATACAAACATGTATAACCCACCTTTACTCCTTGAATTAAGCCATTCATCAGAAATGTATGTTTAGGGAAGGTTTCATGCAATACCTAAAGAATAAAAACCAAAATAAAAATGACATGCTACCTTTTAGTCTCAGTAAAATTTCTACATTTACATTTCAAATATCCCTTCATACTATATAATTCTACTTCATACAAATTTTCAGATTTGAATGTATGACGCTACACATGCATGAGTAAAGGCTAATAATACCTAATGTTTATATGACATTTACTATGTTACAGGGCACTAAACTGGGCGCTTTACACATATTATCACTTAATTTCTCAGTAGTTCTATCAAAAATAATACACATAGTAATTTAATGTCTTGACCAAGATCACATAGAAAGCAGGAAAACTGAAATGAGCCCAGGAAGTCAGGCTCTGAAGTCTATGCTTTGTATTTGCTATGTCACTCCCCACGTAGGAACTCTCTTTCACCTTTCGGGTGGGTACACATTATCTAGGATATGAGACTAGGAGAATAAGAAAATTTTAATTGCCACAAAATAAATGCAGGAAGACTTCATAAAGGAAAAAACCCCAACCTATAAAATATATAATGAATTATATTCTATCATTTCCAAGGCCTGGTCTCAAACTACATGGCATCAATTTCAACAAACTATGGGAACTCAACGGTTGAAAGAGTAATTGAAGGGCAAGACAACTGGAAAAATAAAAAAACAGCAATTAATATTTTTTTACTGTATATAGAGCAGGGACTTCATGAATACTGTTTTATAATAACATTATAAATTAGATTAAATTACAGCTTTACAGATGAGGCAATTGAGTTGTTACTTGACTTAAAACCCAATGCATCTTCCATTATACAATACAGTCTCCTTCAATAAAAACAAAAAAGAATGACAATGAGGGGAGTAAGAAGGTTGAGAAGAGCTTTTATAAGGATTAGAATTGCTCCCTTTTCTTCAGTTACTCTTGTGCCAAAAACTATAACAGAATATACTCACATCATGAAAATTAGAGGGCTAGGGTGTACACTTGCCTAGCATGTATAAGGTCCTGAGTTCAATCCCAATACCACAAAGAAAAAAATTAGAAATGAAATTTTGGTCAAAGATAAGTGTAACACACACACAAAAAAATTGTATCTTTAAGATATTTATAATTTTGTCTGAATCAGTAGTTCTCAACCAAGGATAATTCTGCCCCCCTCCCAAACTCCTGGTTACCTATAGAGGAGATTTTTATTTAGTAAGCACAGACTGAGAGCACTGTTACACATCCTATAATGCATATACAGCCGCCATAACAAATAATTATCTGGTTCAAAATTTCAGTAGTGTTAAGACTGAGATACTTTGTTGTTATTTATAACAAAGACTAGAAGATCTAAAAGAAGGATCTACAGCGAGGCTTGGTGGTGCACCCCTTATCATCTCAGCACTTGGGAGGCTGAGGCAGAAGGATTGCCATGAGCTCAAAGCCAATCTGGACTACACAGTGAGTTCAAGACCAGCCAATACTACAAAGCAAGACCCTGTTGCAAATAAACAAACAAACAATCAATCTACAGACAGTAAATAGTTCTCACTTTTCCTAGCTTCGCTGAATATAGTACAAGTACTCAACTCTGCCCTTGTAGAACAGAAACAGTCACAAAGTATATATGAATGTATCTGAGCATCAATAAAATTTTATTTATAAAAATAGTCTATGAAAAAAAAGTCTGTAAAAAGGAGTTGGTCCTCTGGCCATAGTTTGCCAGTCCTTGTTCTAGTGGGAAAGATTTTAAATTCACGCAACTGGTATTCCAGTACCTTTTCTAGTCATTTATTTTTCCCCAATTACTAAGGGCCTATTCTTGGTACAAAGCACAAGCTGAACATTATAAAAAATGAATGGTGGCCAGGTGTGGTGGCACACACCTGCAATTCCAGCACATGGGAAGCTGAGCAGGGCTATCGCTGCAAGTGGGAGGCTGGGCCAGGCAACATAGTGAGTTGAGGGCCAGCCTGAACTGCATGGGAAAACCTTGTCTCAAAAAAAAGGCATAATGAATACCTAGGAAAGGTTTATAATTTGCAATCATGTCACCAAGGGCTTGCTTTGCCAAGCAATCTCTCATTCCAATCAATCTGCCTTCTCAATGCTTTAGAAATAGTCCTATAAGGGCCGGGGATTTAGCTCAGTGGCTTAAGCGCCTGGCTGGCAAGCACGAGGTTGTGAGTTTGATCCCCGGTACCCAAAAAAAAAAAAAAAAAAAAAAAAAAGAAATAGTCCTATATCTCTTGGAAGTCACACTCTTATACAATGGTGCTCTGTCTGTGTGCACGTGTGGCCCCATTATCTTCCCTATCAGCCTCGCGACCTCTGCTACCAAATTTTCCTCTCTAGGGCAATTTCTTCTTTAAATCCATGTAATTTGTAACATTCTAAAAGAGACAAAAATAAGTAATTCAATTGTAAAAATTTTTGATCTGCCACAGTCTTTAAATTTCAATAGGAAAAAATACTTTCTAAGAAATTTTATCAATCTTTTTTTTAAGAACTTTAAAATTTTTGAGAATAAATAATCCTTGAAATATTAAATGCGTTGAGACCATCTCTGTAGTAAAGAATGCACACTAACAGAAGAGATACTAGTGGGTTTCAGGGTCTTATAACATGGGCTGAGTATCTAGCAGCTTGAACTATCAAACACAGGCTTAGTATTTCTAGAATCACAGGTCTGTTTTACAAGTTAACAGACTTTTAGGAAGAGAAAAATGCCATTACTTGGTGCCTTCTTTTACCCCTAAACCTACCTTTCTGTACCTCCCAACCCCCCAGAGAGGGCAGTTATAAGAGTCCAAAGCAAAGATTACTATCAATAATATTAATAATTTCTAGAAGTCTTGAAACAAGCAAAACCATTTATATACTAACTAATACAGCAGGATCACTTCTTTAAAAAAATCATATGTCTAGGCTTCACCTTTGAGTCTGATTTAGCAAGATAAGTTTTAAGGCCCAGGTATTTTGAAAAAACTCTCCTAGCCTCGCAGATACTCACTTTTGGTTAAAAAAAAAAAAAAATCACTGAGTTAATAGATTACACATTCTAACTGACAGAACTGTTCAATCTGTTGGCTAACTTATCTTACGGGCAGAGGTACAGACCACCCTGAAGCCTAAGGCTATTATTTGGCCCAGAAATAATAGGTAAGTTGTGGAAGAATTTTCATGTCCTACATTTCTACATTGCTTAATATTTTATTACAGCCACTCAGTGGCCCTGATTACAAAAGACAACATGAGTATGTTATATATAAAGGCATGTACACACAGATTTACATATGTACCTACACGCAGTTTCCCATAGTGATGTTGAAAAGGGTTTTGTTGTTTGAATAGCCGAAGTTCGAAGTACCTGAAACAAATCTGCAGATAACCTATACAAAAGATCATTTCTAAATTATATAGTATCTAATATAATGTAAATACAAAATAATTGTTATATTACTTAGTGTGATGACATTTTTAAAAAGTCTGTACATGTTTTAGTATAATTCCAGTTCTTTTTAAAATAAAAGTATTTTTAATCTGCAGTTGGTTGAACCTGAGAATGTAGAACCCACAGATAAGGAGAGCAATCAGTACTCAGGAAAAAATAAAGGTCTGAGCTAAATATCTGGACTTTCTTCTGAGAAGATGCTTGATCTTAAAAATATAATAATAAAAAAAGCTGGGCACGTAATTCCAGCACTCGGGAGGTTGAGGCAGGAGGATCCCACAAATTCACGGTCAGCCTGGGCTACACAGTGAACTCAAAGCCAGTCTGAACTACACAGTGAGACAAATTAGCACCTTTCATTTTCCTAATCAGAATCCAGTATTTTAGCCTGTAATCCCAGTACTTTGCAAAGCTGAGGCAAGAGGATTAGAAGTTTAAGCTCAGTCTGGGCTGGACCTGTCTCAAAATTTAAAAAATGAAAAAGAGCTGGGAAGGCAGCTCAGTGGGAAGGCCCTGGATTCAGTAAGAAAAAAATATATAGTATTTTAAAAGCAAAAGCACAAAAAAAGGGTGGGGAGATGAGGGCTGGAGATACAGCTTAGTGGTAAAGTGCTTGTCCTATATGTGTAAGACTCTAGATTTGATCCTTAGCATTGCCAGCCAACAAAAAATAAAGATACTAGCACTGTAATATAAATAATTAGGAATACACTGAGGATAAAGTTTTTTCATGTCTATTAAAGTTGAAACTCTTTCCTTGTTAAAGAAAATAGTTTCTCTTTGTCCAACTGGCAAGGGACCTATTCCAAATTACACAAAAAGATGATTTTCCTACAAAACCAGACACAAAATTTTTAAGGAGGTATACAGACTTCAAATCCTGTGACAGATTATGGGAACATTACAAAAAAACCTTATAAACAGTTGCTAATGGTTGAATAGTTCAAGGACCTCAATTATCTAAAATATAGGTGTGAAAAAAAAAGCCAGGAATAGTGGTGCACACTTGCGCACCTGTCATCCCAGCACTTGTGAGGCTGAGGCAGGAGAATTGTTTGCAAGTTCAAGACCAGCCTGGGCTACAAAGTGAGCCTAAGGCCAGTCTGAACTGCATACTGAGACCCTGTCTCAAAAAGACAATTAATCAATCAATCAATCAATAAATAAAATAAATCATGGTAAGTCCGTTAACTACCAGTATTCCCCCCAAAACCTTGAGCACCAGTCAAGCAAGCCTAAACTGAAGTATCAATACTACAGGTTTACTATCACAATAGTAGTCATCAGGTTTCTTGACTTTTCAAACCAAGGGATTTGCGAAGATTAAAAAAGAATGCATTGTTTCACAGAACAAGAGAATTTATATGTTAACCTGGTAGCAGATTATAAACAAGCACACTAGCACATTAGAGAATCTCAGGAGTCCATTATAGGAGGTTATTACAACATAATGAAGTTATGAATATCATAATAATTTTGTACCATGTGAAGAAGTTCCAGATCACTAAACTTAGATTATGAAGGCAGGAAATGTGTAAATTAATTTTTGAAAGATTTCTGTTGGAATCCATTTTATTCAAACATTAAAAAAAGAAAAAAATAGGAACATTAAAAAAAAAAGATTTCCATCAGAAATTAGTAGACTAAAAATAATTGGCTAATTTGTAAGCCTATATCACAATTTTGTAAAATTCATTTGTGTAGAACTGATGATCCATTATAGGTAAACGAGCAATACTTTTTAAAAAGGAAAGGATCTCAATCAAATACCTTCAAATTGACTTTTTGCTTTTGTCTGTGGTACTGGGAATGGAACCCAAAAACCCTTCACACTGAGCTACGTCCCCAGTCCTCAAACTGATATTCTCAAAATTGTATGTCTGTTTTTCAAGGACTTAATTTAACTTGCAATGCAGTTTAAAGATTTTCTTTTCTTTGGAATCTTTCAGTAATATGAATATGCACCATATATTCATAACTTATTTTATATACAGTAAAAATTCTGTAACTGCTGGTAAGTATGTCAAAAATATGCATTATAAATGTAATTCAATCTACTTGGTCATCCAGTTTTTGAAACCCTCTTTTGTAAAAAAGCTTTTAAAGTAATAATGATCATGCTGCTCCTGAATACAGTACATATATTACTTTAAAAATTCTTTTCTTCTAGGATTTGATAAGCTGTGAATCTAAGCTTCAAGATACAATGAACTACCACAGATATCTTTCCTTCATTCAATTCTCACTTCATTCAATTATCTACACTGACAAGAGAAAACTAGCTATTATCTGAGTTGTCTGGTTTATTAGAGGTCTTTTCTAAGGTTCCAAACCTTTAAAAAGGTAAGTAAAGGGCTGGGGATTTAGCTCAGTGGCTTAAGTGCCTGCCTGGCAAGCGTGAGGTCATGAGTTCAATCCCCGGTACCAAAAAAAAAAAAAAAAAAAAAAAAGTAAGTAAAAACCAGCTTTACTCTATCTAGATCTTTAGCACAAATTACATTTATTTGGAAAATGCAACTGCAAATGAATCTCCCAATAATTATGCCATATTATGTCAGTCACAAACATTATTTTCCTCAATCTGTTGGTATAAGAATTCCTTTACACTATTCAGAGTGGCGATTAAGCCTCTGCCTGAACATGTCAGATGACACATTCAAAACCATACACTTCCAACACCACCCCACTTATTTTTTAGTGAGGAAAAGGGAAAGGTTAGAGCAGACTACTAAAGCAATAAAACACAGAGAAGTACTGAAGAACTGACAATATTGGTGGAGTTAACCATGGAAAAGGAAAAAGAAAAGGGCCAAAACCAGAGAAAAAAGTTTCAGAATCAGTGGTAAATAAGGTAAAGATTACTTACCACTAAGGTGGGTGCCGTCAATAGTCCCCAAGCAAAAAACTCCAAAAAGATGACGATAACCGCATGATAAACACTAGGAGAACCTATTCCTTGAGGCTACAAAAACAGATTTTTTAAAAAGTTAAAAAGTAAGTGCATTCCAGAGTTATTAAAATGATAACAATCAATACATATTTATTAAGAACATGCAGCTAGACCTCATTTTGTAATAGAGATATATAGTCTGAACTATTGCTGTTTAGGTCTCTTCAATCAACTTGAATAACATTTTAAGATCAGGATTTACATGCAGGCCAAACAAACATTACAGTTTCATACCTTAGGCTTTTCAAGTATATTTAAAAATTTTCTGCTGAAATACTAACGGTCTGAATTTCTCTGCAGACCAAAATGATGCTTCATCATTTTAAACAGTGCCACAAAGCATCATCAACATTTAAAATTAACAAATGTCTCTCCTAACCTAGAGGATCTGGGTACCTGAAAACACCCTTACTACAACTTGCAACTGAGGAACTTGAGAGGAGGGGGACAGCTGAAGACCACAGCTGGGAACAAACTTGCACAAGAGCTCACTTACTTGGTAAACATTACAAAGCACCTACTACATACCAGAAATTCTGTGACTATAAAAACAACCAAGACTCACTCCAAGATCTCAAAATTCACAGTACTAAGCAAGAGATTACATTGTAAGCATCTGCTGATATGTAAATACAACAAAAAGATACAGGTTTTGAATCAAGGAATAAGTATAGCCAAAGAAGTGGTATGGATAAATCACATCAGAGCAAAACATTATGAAGTGGACAAAGATCATGACTGGAGGAAGAAGTCACAGTCCTAGACTAAAGAGGGAGACAGAAGAGGTAGCCTTGAACTTTCTCATCTTTACACACACAGGAAATCAACGAAGGCTTTTAAGCAAGAGAATGATTTACATTTTTCAATATGTCACTTGTGATGTCCTAAAGCACAAATCTGAGGCACTAACTGCAAAAGGGAGCTCTCCGAATCAGCTCAAATAAGAGATGATTAGAGTAGGAAAGTGATATAAATGCTGAAGGGGAAGGAATGGATATAAGCATACAGAATTTGAAACTGGCATAACTTTATAGATGAGAGGACAAATTAAGGAAAACTTCCAAATTTTTAGGTTGGTTGTCTAGTAGTAGAGGCTGATAAATTCAGCATTTTCCCAATGAGCCTCAAATTTACTTAAGGTTTTTAAGAGACTGCTCCCTTTTTCTTCTTCTTCTTCTTCTTCTTTTTTTTTTTTTTTTTTTTTGGTCTTTTTGAGACAGGATCTCACTATGCAGTTTAGGCTGGCCTTCAGCTCACTTTGTAGCCCAGGCTAACGATGATCCTCCTGACTCAGCTTCCCAAGTGCTGAGATTACAAGCATGAGCCACCACACCCAACTGAGACTGCCCACTTTACTTACATAATACATTTCTACCATCTCTGAATCCTGATTAAAACATTAAACATTTAAAATCACCAGAGTGTAGGTGAGATTCAGGGAGATATAAAGTATAAAAGGAGTGGGCTAAACAGAGCCCCAAAGATCACCAACATTTTAGTAATAAGCAAAAAACAAACAAACAAAAAAACCCATGAGGAAGGCTAAAAAAACCAGAAATATCAGGAGAATCTCAAGAAATACAGGGGTCCCAGATAACCAAGGAACAGTTTTAGGAAAAAAAGGCTGATGGTCAGTTCTAAATAAAGCAAGCATCGTAAGGCAAGTTCAAAAATGCTCAAAAGACCTGGTAAGCTCCAGGACCTATTTTGTTCAACATCACGTATACCGAGTACCTAGCAGAAAGCCCAGAAAAATTTCTTGGTGTCTTTAACACAATAATTTATACTGTGAATTTCCAAGAATATAATTTCCCAAACTTGACCAAGAAATCCTTGTTTCACCTTAACAGGTATCTTATGGGTGCTTAAGCTCCTTGTTAAAAAACATACAATGGGAAGGGTGCCAACATGCATGCTTTATGTGCATGAGGTCCTGCATTCAACCCTTAGCACCCCCACACAAGATAATTATATTAAAATTATGTAAATATAACCACAGAGCAAAATGGACACCAAAAAGATTGTGTTAAAAGTAGTTCTCTATTTAAGTAAAGAGCACTTTATCAGTCACAAAGAGTATGATGGAAGGGTTCCCAGAAGGTAGAAGGTCCTATCATAAACAAAGATCTCCAAAGTCCTGTGGGAAAAACATCAGTATTGTCAGGTATGTCTGGGGGAAAAGACAGGGTGAGATGACCAAGAATATCTGAGATGAATGAAGCATGATAAGCAAAAGTCAAGACTTCAATGCCTGATTTCAGCCTCTGGTATCTAAGGAAGACAAGTGGCAGACCCACAAGGAGGTGTTGGGGACCACAAATTCAGTGGCTAATTTTGTATACTTCCCTAACAGATAAATGGAGGTGTTATCAGTATCTCCTTTTTGAGATTTCCCATTAACTCTTTAGGGATGGGCTATCCACTCCCATCCACTAAGACTAAACTAATACCACTAAGATGAAAAAAACATTCCAGGGCAAGATCCTTAGCTATAAAATCATCCCCGCCCTCTGGAATCATCCAAAGATTATGCTAAATCATCTCTCACTTGAATTGTCTCTGCTAGCCACTCCTATCATTGTATAGATCCAATAAATAGTGGCCAACTCAGACAGTGTCTTAGTCTCTGCCTATCCTCAGGCACTGGCCTCCCAGCTCCCCTTCGTGTATTACTAAATTTGTCTGTTTCTTATTTCATCTTTTCGTTGCACCCCTCTCATCAAGCAGTTAGAGATGTTGGCCAGGTCCCCATAGGGGAAGAGTAAAAAATTCATTGTACCTCACAATGAATTTATTTACTGGAAATGTGTAGTAATAAAAACAAAGCAAAAAGGTGAGGCTAGAAATGTGACTGAAAAAAGGCCTTCTTTGGTACTACCAAGGCCTCTGCTTTGAGCTACATCACTAGCTCCCCATCCTCCCTCTTTCATTTTTTATTTTGAGACAGTCTTGTTTAATTACTAAATTGCCTGGGCCAGGCACTAACCAGTAATCTTTCTGCCTCGGTCTCCAAGAGGGCTTGCATTCCAAGAGTGTGCTACCATACCAAGATTGGTAAAGGCCTTTTCAGTCACGTTAAGACCTTTAATTAAAGGCTACAGGAAAATATCCCAATATTAAAAACCACACAGTAACATCATATCACAGGATTGCTTTTCAAGAATGTTCAATGCTCTGTGGCAAACAGGCTGAAAGGGAGTCAGCAAAACCAGAAGGCAGACTATTGCAGCAGAAACTGAGGTGAGAAAGAACAACTTGAATCAAATAGTGGTGGCAGGAGTGGAGCAAAGTAAGGTGATGTAACAAACATTAGGAAATACAATGAACAGGACTGAGTGGCTGACTAGATGTGCAGAGGGTAAGGGAAGATCAAAGATTAAGAGATGTTTCACTTTCTGGCTTGGTTGGCTGGACAGTGAGGAAAGGGAAAAGCATAAAAGATTAATTCAGTTTTAGACATAGTGGCTAAATCTAAAAATAAACAAGGACGAGGAGTATGACATTGGCCTAGCACATATGTGGTCCTGGATTTGATGATCCCCAGCACCAGAGAGAGAGAGGAGGAAGAGTATAGAAGAAATCATAAAACAGCCCGAAGCACTGGTACGCACCGCCATTCCTAGGGAAAATACTGATGAAGGAGGAAGCGGGATCACACGTTTAAGTCCCACCCAATCAGTTTAGTGAGACCTTGTTTCAAAAAACAAGAGAGACTGGAGATGTACCTCTAGTAGAGTGCCGCTGGGTTCACACCCCAGTACTGCAAAAATAATAACAGCAGCAACAAAATCAGTATCTTAACTAGGCAAAATATTCATAACAACATTATGACATAAAAAAAATAAAGGACGATATCAAGAATGTTAAAAATATCTTCTGTCTGGCAAGCGTGAGGTCATGAGTTAGATTCTCTGTACCAAAAAGAAGAAAAATTTTAGTAACATTCTATACCACAGAAATCACCAAGCAGTCAAAAAAATGGGCAGCTTCACTATTTATAATGGAAATAATGAAAAGCTAAATGTTTGACCTCTTATTTTGCATCCTATATTCAAATCAGTCCGCAAATCATACAAAATACATAGCCCCAAACTGTTTAAGAATAACTTAATGATATGTAAAAATGCTTTATGACAATGTTAAATTTTTTTAAAAAAATCAAAGTAGGATATAAAATTGTACATATAGAATAACTTTGGCTATGAAAAACAAAAAGTCAACAACGTTTATGATGGGTAGTGATTTTTAAGTGATAAGAGTATTGCTTACTATGGTGTTCTTTAAATATGCTTAGACTTTACGTGAAAAACTGCAAAGCTAAAATGGAAAAGATTAGGTAGCTCTATCTAGTAGCTGTCCTTCCTGAACCACTTTCTTACTTTGTGTATAACTTTTAAAAGTGGATCAGGGGAGCTAAGAGCATAGCTCAGTGGTAGAATGCTTGCCTAGCCCATAAACGGTCCTGTGTCCCATACCCAGCACCGCAAGAAGGGGGGAAAATTTTTTTTTTAATAAAAATAAAGGGAAATTCAAAGCAGTAATAAAGACGTTTGTTCTAAACTTCTGGTAATTTTGAGGATTCTGGGCATGGTGGCACACACCTATAATCTCAGCGTTTGGGAGGCTAACACAGGAGGATCCTGCTGAGTTTGAGGCCTGCCTGGGCTACAAAGCTGAGTTTCAGGCCAGCATAAACTCATAGTGAAACTGTCTCAAAAGGACTAAATAAAATAAGATAAAATACTGGTAATTTTATGGTGTTACAGATTGAACATCCCTAATCTGAAAATGTTAACACCCAGAATCTGAAACTTTTTGGGTGCTTTTCAGATTAGAGATATTCTATCAATAAAATCTAAGGATCTAGGTCTCCACCCCAATAGGGGCCATTTATGGCGCTAGTTTCCAGCCAGCCCAAGCCTCTTTGCGTGAGTCAGCACGATTGGCGGACTTTGTGGGGAGAGAACAAGGCCTCACAAGTAGGTGATCTCTGCCTGGAAACCATATCATTTACACTGTTTTCTTGGGCTGGGTTTTATTCTCTTTTGCTGTGTTTGATTATGTTAAATCTGATGGCATAAGCAGCTATTTAAAAGATAGCAAGACATTATAGTAGCCATTTTGGATTTACAGTTGGCTTGTTTTGAAGTCCTTTACTGTATTCATGGTTTCGTGTTTATTGTTTCTATTCTACTCTGTTCTTTTCGGTTTTTACTACGTCCAAAGGTATCTGCAGCTATTTTGAAGATAACAAAAGGCATTATGGTAACTGTCACTGATTTCATAACGTTCTGAAGTGCTTATACTGGTTTATTTTTTTTTATTTTCCTTGGTTTTATCATCTTTGAGGTAAAAAATAAAAATAAAACCTAAGGTAACATTCCAAAATGTGAAACATTTCTGATCCCAAGCATTTGAGGTATTCAACCTACATGTCCATATTCATCTTTTATTTTAAAATAAATAAAAAAGAAATAAGAACATCCATTTTCATGAACAAAATGGACAAATTTTTAAAACATTTTATTGATTTGGAATTAACATTTTTAAGTAGGATTTCTGAGTTAAGCATTGGGTTTAAGAAAAAATTTAAGAACAATCTGAGATAGAAAACAAAGGATACAGGATGGACAAAAACACCATTGGGAAATGTGATAGGCAAGAAGGGCAAATATCTAACCAGTAAGTACAGCGCTTGCCAATGCCAAGATTGTGAAGTTCATATTATTAAGAGGAGAGAACAAAAACAGATGACATGTGAAGATGTTCATGAGAATTCCAAAAGAAACAAAGTGAAAAATTCTGAAGACCAATGTGAACATGAATTAATACATATTCAACTTTAGGTGGCCAGGCTGTCACCTTAAAAGGTGGTAATTATTGTACCAAAGATCACTCAGCGAGGTAACTTCTGTCACGTGGAGGCATAAAAAATGGTTCTGTGGTAGTCATGCCTGATTTCAACCTCTTTACAAGTCAGAAACAATCTCCTTGAACCCTCACCTCCACCCCTCAGTATCTAATCCCCAGATTCCCAAACCATACATTCCACTGGGCACAGGCCAGTTTCATCAGCTACGTTTTTGGCAGAGTCTTTTAAAATCTATTTATTCTTTCACTGTTATAATAGAAAACTACTATGAAGTCATATTTAGCTGTATAAGGCACTTATTTCATCATATTTGGCCTAAATTTACTTTATCTCATGATCCCTGAGGAAGACTTTATATTTTACTATTCCATAATTAGGTCTTATGGTACAATAGAAATGAGGCAAATTATAGACAGTCCCTTAACAATGGTTTGATTCAGAATTTTTCAACTGTATCATGGTGTGATTCATATCCAAGACTGTACCTCAAGTTCTGATCTTTTCCATGGATAGTACCCAACAGGTATTCTCCTGTGATGATAGCCAGTGGTAGCAAGCTTTAGCTCACTGTCAACCACACAATCACAAAGGTAAACATGTGACACTCTCATAGTGTATGGTATTTTTTTTTTCCAGCACCAGGGATTGAACTCCTGACCTCACGCTTGCCAGGCTTGTGCTGCTGAGCTACATTCCTGGCCTCTAGTGTACAGTATTTTGTTGTTAAACTATGATGTTCAATAAGTTAGATTTTTAAATGAATTCTTGAATTACAATGCTTTCCAATTAGTGGGTTTAACTGAGATGTAACTTCACCCTAACTGGAGGACAAAATATATTCTATCTCTTTTATCTATCACTATAGTATTTAGTGTAGTCATTATATATAACTCTTGTTAAAGACCCAGTACATTTATAAAAATTGTAACTATCCTTTTTTTTTTGTATAGGGGATCAAACTCACAACCTTGGGCTTGCCAGGCAGGCACTCATGCCACTGAGCTAAATCCCCAGCCCCTGGAATAGAATACTTTTATTCAATGAACATTATAAATCCCACCACTGCCACCAAAAACAAACAAAAAAGAATAATCCCCCAAAACATTTCAGTGAGATCAAGTTTTACTCTTTAAAACAAACAAAAAGTCCTAAAGTTTAAAATTATGTTGCTTTGTGGTAAATTCTAGTAAGCAACATGACAAAAAAGAAATAAGACATTTAAGTAAGATGCAGCACCAGACATCCAGCACACCAAAGAAAAGCCCAAAGAGGAGTAAGGTGGAACAATGGAAAGCCACCCAGCTAGACCCTCTGAAGTAACAGCTGAACTAACAGAAACATCAGAACTGAACCAAACTTTGAACAAAGGGATTTAGTAGATGTCTACAGTGCTCCACCCTACAACATTAGATTACACATTATTCTCAGCAGCACACAGACTTTCTCCAAATAGACCACATACTACCTCACACAGCATGCTTAAATAAATTTAAAGGAACTAAAACTATTCCATGCATATTACCAAATAGTGCAATGAAACTGGAAGTCAATGGCTAAAGAAACCACAAGAACTTCATAAACACACGGAAATTAACATCCTCCTGAAGAACCAATGGGTCAAAGATGACATTAAAGAAGAAATCTGACAGTATCTATAATTAAACAATAATGCCAATACAACACCAGAATTTATGAAACCCAATGAAAGCAGTCATACAAGGGAAATTTATAGCAGTGAATACCTGTATCAGAAAAACTGAGGAGGCTCAAATAAACACCCTAATGTTGAACCTCAAGCTTCTAGAAAAAGAACAAGTCAAGCCCAAAGCTCAATGATGGGGAAATTATAAAGATCAGAGCAGAAATTAAAACCAATAGAATCTAAGAAAATCATACAAAGAATTAATGAATTGTCAAGAGTTGATTCCTTGAAAGAATAAATAAAATGGACAAACTCGTATCAAAAAAAAGGACAAAAATCCATGAATTAGGAATGAAGAGAGTGAAATCACAACAGATCCTGAAGAAATGCAGAAGATCATCAATACCTACTTTGAGAACCTGTATTCTAGTAAGATGGAAAACACAGAAGATTCCTAGTTACATACAAATTAACAAAGCTAAATTGAGAAGACATAAAAATTCTAAACAACCCACTATCAATCAACGAAACTGAAAACTTATCAACAAAGAAAAGTCCAGGCCCAATGGATGCACTGCTAAATTCTACAAGAATCAGAGAAGACCAAATAGATTCCTGAAAACAAGCATTACCCTGATAACAAAATGAGAGAAGGAGCCAACCAAAAAGGAAAACTACAGGTCAATCTTCCTAATGAGCACAGAAGCAAAAATCCTCAATAAAATACTGGCAAACAGAATGCAGCAGATCATGAAGATTATTGTCTTGGTTACTGTTCTCTCATTGCTGGAACAAAATACCTGACACCCAAAGTGAAGGAAGGAAGGGTTTATTTAACTCACAGTTTGTGGTTTCAGTCCACAATCGGCTGTCTCCAAGGCAGAATGGCACACAGCAGAGGGCAACAGTTTGTGGGGGTAGAAAACAGCAAAAGCAACAAGTGCAAAAGGGAAGAAGCATATAAAGAAGACATCTTCTGCCCTTATATGCAGGCCACACTGGTATTCCCGGCACTGGACCATGTCTCATTCACAAACCCTGGAAGCCCATCTCCCTAACTGCATGAGGCATTAGGGGGCATCCAGACTCAAACCATAACAATTAGATTCCGTGAACAAGTAGGAGTCATCCTGGGGATGCAGGGCTAGTCAACATGTGCAAATCAATAAATGTAGTAACACCATATTAACAGAGCTAAGGGCAAAAACTGTATCTCAATAGATACAGAAAAAGCACTTGACAAAGTCAACAACCAGCCATGTTAAAAACCCTACAGAAAATTGGAACAGATGGTCTTTTATCTCAATCTATCACAAACCAACAGCCAGCATCATACTAAAGGGACAAAAATTGAAAGCTTTTACTCTAAAATCAGAAACAAGACAAGGATGTCTATCATCAACACTCTTATTCAATATAGTTCTGGAAATACTAGCCAGAGCCATTAGATGAAAGAATACAGCTAGGAAACAAAGTTAAACTATCATTATTTGGGAATGACATGAAACTACATAGAAGACCCCAAAAACTCAGCCAAAAGACCTCTAGATTTAATAACCAAATTCAGCCACACAGCTGGATACTAAGTCAACACTCAAAAATCAATAGCTCTCCTGTACAAAAATAATAAATTCACTGAGAGCCAAATAGAGAAACAACACCTTACACAATGGCATCCAAAAACCTGAAATACCTAGGAATCAATCTAATGAAGGACATAAAAGATATTGACATTAAAAAATACAGGAAAAAAAAGATCAAACAGGATATCAGAAAATGGAAATCTAGCCCTTGTTTTTGGATAGGATGAATCAATATAGTGAAAATGACCATACTTACAAAACTGTTATACAAATTTAGTGCAATCTCAATCAAAGTACCCATAGCATATCTCACATAATTAGAGAAAACAATCCTAAAAATGATTTGGAACCAGAAGAGACCTAAACAAGCAAAAGCAATTCTGGGCAACAAAGGCAAGGCAGGGAGCGTCACAATCCCCGAATTGAAATTACACTACAAAGCTACAGTGATAAAAATAGCATGGTATTCACAACACACACACACACACACCCAGACCTCAGATCAATGGAACAATTTAAAGATACAGAAATAACTCCAAACACACTTAGCCACCTTATCTTTGACAAATGGGTCAAATATCTTCACTGAAAGAGTCTTGTTAATAAATGGTGCTGGAAAAACTGGTTTCCCACATGCAGAAAAGTAAAACTAGATCCATACCTTTCACCACACACTAAACTAAAACCAAAAGGGGTCAATGAATTAAATATTAAAACAAAAACACTAAATCTGCATAAAAAGAGAATAGATACAACTCTTGAACACATTGGTTTACACAAACACTTATGAACAAAATACCGATTGCACATGAAACATCACAAAGAATCAACAACTGGAATCTCATTAAAAAGCTTCTGGACAACCCACAGACTGCAGAAAAATTTTTCCAGCTGTTCTTCAAAAGGCTAATATTTAGAATAAAAGAATTCAAAAAAGGGACTAGGAGATATAGCTCAGTGGTACCTTGTGGCAAGCACAAGGTTGTGAGTTTGATCCCCAGTACCAAAACACAAAACAAAACAAAGAAATTTTTTTTCAGATCCCCCCTCCCCATTTAAAGAACCAATCCAAAACTGGGCATCTGAAATGAACAGAAACTTCTCAAGTGAAGAAGTAGAAATGGCTAATATATATACATATATGAAAAATTGTTCAACTGGTCATTCAAGCAACATAATTAAAACAATGCTGAGATTCCATCTCACTCCAGAAAGAATGGTCATATCAAGAAATCAAGTTGGATTCCTGGTACAAAAAAAAGAAAGAGAAAGAGAGAGAGAGAAAAAGAAAAAGAGAGAGAGACAGACAGACAGACAGACAGACAAAAGAAACCAACCAATAACAAATGCTGGCAGAGCTCTGAGAAATACGAACCCTTCTCCACTGTTAGTGGGACTGTAGAGTGGTGTAACCACTGTGGAAATCCATACAGAGACTCCCCCAAAAACTAAATCTGACCCATCTGACCCAGATAGTCCCCTTTGGGTATCTTTCCAAAAGAATTAAAAGTATCATACCACACCAATATATGCACATCCACACCTATCCTGGTACAGTTTGTAATACCTAAATCTTGGAAACAGTCCAAATGTTCATCAACTGACGAATGGAAAAAGGTGTGTTTTTTTCTACAATGGAGTATTACCTAGCCATATAAAAGGATAAACTTGAGACATTTCTAGGTAAATGGATGAACCTTGAGACCACACAAATGAAATAAACTAAAAACATAAGCTCAAATATCACATGGTTTCTCTGGTGGGGGAAACATACTATTAAGTACCAAGATGTGTAATAAAAAGATACTGAGAAATGGAAAGAAAATGTTCGAATGAGAAAGGGAACAAGGGAAGGGAGGAAGAAAAAAAATGAAAAGAAAAAATGAAGACAAAGCTTTTGTAAATGAGGGGAAGAGGGCTGAAAGGGGGGATGGGAAAAAACAGCACCACCAAGATACATAATGTACATGTACAAACATTCTAAGATGAATATTATCATTATGTAGTTCTAAAATATACCAATAAACACGGGGGAAAAAAACTACTAGTTCAAAAATCAAAGTGTCACCAATGTTTAGAACAGAATCTAAACTCAGGACTAGTCTTATTGCAACCTCTAGTTCACTCGATATATTTTGCTAAATGACAAAATATTATCTATCACTGCTCATTTAAAAAGACTCTTTAAATCAGAGTATTTGGTAAAACTCATAACTTTCCATAAGTAGAAAAAGTAAACCTATGATGAAGAATAAACTAATATACCTGCTATCAAGAAGACAAAACCTACTTCAGTACCCTTGCTGAAACTATCAACTTTAATCGACACTTCCATTTCAAAGATAAATAAAAAATTTAAATCATATGTACTTTTTAGAATACTACTTGGAAAAAGCTATTCTTTATACTTAAGTTTCAAACTTTCAGTAGCTACAAACAAGTTACACATTCAACTATGGGCAAATTTCTACAGGCACTATTATAATGGCAAGCACATGATCTAATAATATCATGATACATAATCACAGAAAATTTCTAATTTATCCCCGAGCACTAACATAAAGCAAAGGTGAAGCATGGAGGTAAGTCATTTGTGGTGCTACCTTCCAGAAGACACCTGCCAAAAACAACACAGCTGGCATTACTATCTGTGAGTTCTGCACCCATGGATTCACCAAGCACAGATGCAAAATACTCAAGAAAAGAAATGCATTCACACTGAACATGTACAGACTTTTTCTTGTTATTATTCCCTAAAGAATACAGTGTAACAAACACATACATAGCACCTACACTGTGTGAGGTATTATTAGAAATCTGTAGATAAAATACACAGAAGGGTGGACAGTGGTTAGATGTAAATAGTACATACTGTGTCATCATATAAAGGATTGAGTATCTCTGGGTTTTTTTTTGTGATGGAAGAGGAGTCTTGGAATCAGTTTTCCAAGGATGACAGACAACTATATGTACAATCTTAACAGACTGATTTAACAGCTCTCTGGGTCTATAAAGACTGGCTCTAAAGACCTCACATCCTTGAGACCTGTCCTATTAACTACCTGAGCCATGCTTAAGGAAAGCGTAAGAGATTGAGTCACCTTGGCCTCTAGGCTTGCTGACTCTTTTTATTTTTCTCATTAAAATCAGGAGAAAGGGCCACGGATGTAGTTCGGCAGCATAGTGCCTGCCTGGCAAGCTTAAGGTCCTGAGTTCAATTCCCAGTACCAGAAAAATCAAATCAAATCTGGAGGAGCCAGGCTCAAGGGCACACGCCTATAATACCAGCACTTGAGAGGCTGAGGCAGGAGGATCGCTGTCTGAAACCAGTCTGGACTACATAGTTCAAGCAAGCAAGTTGCTTGAACTACATAGTGAGATACTGTCTCAAAAAGCCAAGCCAAATAAAATAAATACATCAAAAGAAATAAAATGTAGCACTCTGATTATCTGGGGATGTTTTACTTTGCTAATAATATGTCAGTTTCACTCTTTTAGGTACTTCTAATAAAGTAATTCACATAAGCCCTGCTTTCTATCAAATCCTTCAAATTATTTTACTATTCCACTTGTGAAAGAACTGTGTATTTTCTACTTTGTCAGAGATGTATCCCATAATATTTTCTACTTTGTCAGAGATGTATTCCCGTAACTGTAGTACTGACATAACAAAAAGCAAACTGAAAAACCACAAAGAAAATTAAATTTGGATGTTTAACTGAATTAATAAGTGTACAACTCACAGCCTCTCCAAGAAATGCCTATACAATCTCTGAATATTATATGATCATGATTTAGCAAAACTGAAGTATTCTAAAGATACCAGAATTTCTTTTTAAATCAACTACCTTAAATGGTCTAAATTGATATATATCAAATGTTAGCTCCATATATGAAAATATAACAAAATTACTTTTATATATGGATGCTTGAAAAGCAAATTCAACAGTGTTATAATCGCTGAAATGTGTATCAATAAATTGTATACAATAAATGATTATAGACTGTGGAACTTATTCTGTAGGTACTTGTGCTGGGTTTTTTTTTTTTTCTTTCTTTCTTTCGTTGTCACTCACTACAATCCTCCTGCCTTAGGCTCCCAAGGGTGCATGCCACCACACTCAGCTTTACTTGTGATGTTTTCAAACACAACTGCTCTTTTGGGAAGTATGGGCTCTTGGCAATCTTGCAAGCAAACTGTATAGTTATCAAAAAAAATTTGGAAATTTCAGAATAAAAAGACCCCTCAAGTTAAGAACTCCTGGTATAGAATCACACAATTTAATATTCCTTAATTGTGCACTACTCAAATGGACTGAAATATAATTTCATAGAAAAAAGTCAATAACATACTGGGAGTATAGTTAAGTAGCAGAGTCCTTGACTTCAGTGTTCAAAGCTCTTGAGTTCAATCCATGACACGGGGAAAAAAGCAATTTATGATTAACCTGGTTTGTACAAAGGGGTTCGCTTCTCCAACTGCTTAAGACTATAAACCTGCTTTAAGTATCTGACAAATCACAAATAAGTTACTATTCATTTTGTTTATAAATACTAAAATTGTCTGATCCAGATGATACAGATGTCATCAACAGAAAGACAAGGCACATTTTTTAAAACACCAGGAGAAAAAAGGCTGGGAAGGGGGAATCAAATCAGTACCACTGAAATGTGAAATACTATTCAGTCATATACTGATCACAGAGATTCAAACGCTTGCCTCTGAATGAATCCATCCACTGAAACCTTTTAAAAGCTCTGTATGTCCACAGTAATAGCTTTAATGCATTTTAATGATACAACGAATTACACACACATGATCAAAGTATCAAATGGCAGTTGCTGTTCCCTTTCTTAAAAAAGGTTCAGCCAGGCTAGTGGCAAACACCTGTAACCAAATGTCTGCGGCAGGAGGATTGCTGCAAGTTTCAGGCCAGCCTGGACTACACAGTGAGTTTAAGGCCAGCCTGAACTACATGACAAGACTGTCTCAAAACATCAATCAGGCCTGGGGATTTAGCACAGTGGCATAAGCGCCTGCCTGGCAACCTTGAGGTCGTGAGTTTGATCCCCAGTACAAAAAAAAAAAAAAAAAAAACCAAAAAAACCCCCAAAATCACAACAAAATCAACCAAAAAAAAAAAAAAATCACAACAGTAGTCTCACCTATTGTGAAGGGCAGAAAAGCAACTGCCACTTTAAAATAATACCTGTGATTATAATGGTTACACTTTTTTCATCTTATAGCTAATTACCTTACACTGTACAGCAAAAAAATTTGACATTTATTTAAAATGTATCTCCTGATTATGTATAGGCATAAAAAATTATAATAAAAATTCATTTAGGAATATGCTAATACAAAATAAGTGTTATCACTTTGAATTTACATATTAGGTAGGCCCAATGGGATTCAAAGGTGCAAAACAAGGGCCCTTATTCTAACAGTTCTCCACTGCTTAGATCAGAAAATGAAATGTTAAAATGCCGTAAGATGAGAAAATAGTCTAATACCCACTGCTCTCAGTAAGTTTTTATTCACAGTATTTTACAAATTTATTTTACTTCTTAAAATATATCTGTGCAAAAAAAATCATGTTTAATTCTCTTTATCCCAACTACAAATTCACTATTATTTTATAACAAAGAATGAAAAAGATTTTTTTAAAAGTTCTTTCAAAATTACAAGATTTGGGAAGAATTTACTACCGAACAAATCAGAATTACAAAAAGGTAATAAAAAAGGAAAGACAAGAAAGGTGTGCTTCTTGATCATGGTTCCATTATCTTTTGCAAAAGACACTGTCTTTAAATATCACTTGGCTTTTAAAAATCATTTACTGTTGGGAAGATTTTACGGATAATTTTAAAATTTCATATTGTCTGTGGCTGACAAAGAAAATAATATTTTTCTCTTACTAACTTGGTCAAAAAAGTAGGACTATTCTCAACTCACTTGATCAAAGTAGTATTTTCACCAACCAAGTACAGTAAAAACAATGAGAAATTGCTAACTTTTTCAACAAATGTCAGTGCTATAACAAATAAATTTGACAACTAATTAAAAATACAAATAAAATCGTTCCATATGTCCCAAGCTTTTTAAATATTGGCATCCTTAGACTAGGCTATATATTCTGAAATATCTCAAAAAGAAAGTTGTCGTTCATTTCAGCTGAATTCAGCATACCTCAATGACGGCCTACTTACAAATTTAATACTGTGCTAGCAGTTGATCAAGGCTTCATTAAAATACAAAGAAATGGAATGGAAGAAACAACATCTACACATTTCTCGGGAAACATACCCCCCTCATTCGATCTCAGAACATGATATGAAAGAAGAGAACAAATAGCGAGAGTAGCAACTGGAAATCTCTGGACAAAAAAAGTACAGGTGAGTTCTTTTTTCAATTAATCGTGTATCCTCTGCCGGTAAGTTTATTGTGAATAACAAGTATTTCTAAAATGCAAGATTTCCTGTCTCCAACCTGTCTTCCTTCCAAAGGCTCTTCCGCTAAGCCTTAGGCCAAGATTAACTCTACGCAGTATTTTTAAAGGCACTAAAGGCAGGGCTTCCCTAGCAAGTGGCCGACCGACAGGCTCCTGCCGCCAGGCTCCGACTCGGGAGCAGGGGCGTACGCCCGAGTGGGCCGGCGCGAGGCCGCCGGGTCAGCAGCATATGGCAGCGGGGCTGCGGCCGCTCCGGGCGGGGAAGCGCGGCTCGGGTGCCGGCCCGCGACCGAACCGGCCACCGAGCCCCGGGCCGCGGCGCACGTGAGTTCGAGACGGCAGGGGACGGCCGGAGCCGGGCCGGCGGGGCGGCCTCGGCGGGCACAGGCCGGAGGCGCAGGCCGGCGCGAGAAGCGTAACCCTCGCAGCGGCGGCGGCGCTGGAGTCCCCGCCGAGACACCGGCGCCGCGGACCCGGCAAGAGCGGCGGAGGCGGAAGCGGAGGGGCAGAAAGACGGGACAGGGATCCCAGGGACGCCGCCAGTGCGGAGCCCAGCTCACCGTGCCTCCGTCCTTAATGATGATCTTCTTGGCCAACATGATACTGCGGTTCGCAGCCCGTTTCTTCTTCTTCCCCTGGGTCATTTTACCATCCTCGACTCCTGGAACTGCTGTAGCCACTCCCGGGGCGGCCGGCCCCAGCGGCGAGTGCCTTTCCGCACTACTGCCGGGCCGAGCCGCTCGGGGCGCCCGCCGCCATCTTGAGGGGCCCGGCCTGCCTCGGGCGGCGCGTCACATCGTGCGATCGCCCGACGAGCGCCGCGCCCCGCCTGCCCCGCCCACGTGACGCCGCCGCGCCCGCCCTCGCGGGCGTGCTCGCCCCTACTAATGCTCCGCAGCCCTGGGCGGTGGGGAGCTTTCGCAGACGAAGTAATCTTTAAGTTTCAGAAAGTTGTTACATGCTGGTGGCTGACGAAGAGTTGCAGCTGGAATTGTAACCAGAAGTCCTAAACCATTAACACAACCTCCAAGTGTGTTCTAACCGAGACGAAAGATGACAACAGCAAGGGAAAAATTATTCTCCTGTAAGTTACCTAACAGGTAAAGGTAGGTTAGGTTTTTTGTTTCCTGTGCCGAACTGGATTGAATCCAGGGTCTTCCCCTCTTACCTGCTTTTTTCCTTTTGCACTTTGAGAAAAGGTTTCAGAAAATTGCCCAAGGGTGGCTGGAATTTGAGATGTTCCGGACTGTCGGCCTCCCCGATCTGTACCTTTTTATTTCCTTGCCGATGAATAATTGGCACACTTTGTAGGCCGCTTTTTACTGTTATATTTAAAAATCAATTTGAGGGTGAGAGATTGCTGGAAAGAGTACCTGACACAGTCAAATATGAACTATAAAGGCTTACTACAGTGTTGAAATTGGTTTTTGAGCTTGGCAAGAGAGGCGGGTGGCAAGTTCCAGTGAGCCCAACAGATAGTTTAGCAAAGGAAAAACAAAGGCTTGGAGATGTGCAAAGGCCCTGAGTTTTACCTTAACTAAAAAAAGAAAAACTTCACAGAACTACTGGATCAGCTTCTCATAGGTACATTTTCTCACTGATTTAAGCAGAGGCGACAGTGTTGACTTAGGAGGCCAAATCATAAAAGAATGCCAGATGCTGTGCAGGGGACACCCTCACAGCTGTGCAGAGACCCTGCTGGACTGGGCCCTCACAGAGGCCTTGCAGTCATCCTCCGGCAAGGGTGGAGCCTGTAGCTGACAGCAACCACTGCCCGCATCCTGACAACTTCCTGAGACTGGCAAGGGCTACGTTCCCCACACCCACACCCAGGTTCCTGTCAGGAACTGTGACACAAAACCATTGTTCTAACCCACTTAACTTGAGGGCCATTTGTTACCTGACTGTACTGTGTAAATAAGTATACCAAGTAAAAGAGGCAAATAGAACGTGATTTCTTTGTACTGTTTTTGCAACTTTTGTGTAAGTTTGAAACTAATTAATAAAATGTTTTCTAAATGTGAAAATTTTTTCCAAATCCATTTTATTTCAAGGAAAAAAAGAAAAAGAAGAAAAAAATGAGATTTTTGTTCCTTCTTTTCCACATTGACTAGAAATGAAAAATAAATCATTTGCCTTAGAAGGGAGCAGAAAGGCATGTTAGTCCGATAAATACTTCCTGTTTTTTGTTTTTTGGTTTTTTTTTTGGTACCAGGGATCGAACTCATGACTTTGTGCTTGCAAGGCAGGCGCTTAAGCCACTGAGCTAAATCCCTGGCCATGTTTTCCAATTAATAAGTAAACCCATACTTAAGTTTTAAAATATTCCCATATAGAAACAATTTAGATGAACTCCACCATGAAGCTCTTTACAGAAAGTAATATGAAATATGTTTAATAAGTGAATCATTAGAACCTGTTCTGGACAAATGAAGAGAGCTAGTAACAGAATACAAAGAGAAATGGAATGAAAGAAACACATCTGCACATTTCTCAGGAAACACATCTCTCTCATTCTATCTCAGAACATGATATGAAAGGAGAAAACAAAGATCAGCAAGGGTAGCAAACAAAAAAGTATTAGGTTAGTGGTTATTGTGTGCTTACTCTGACTTTTTAATAGCCCCTCAAATCATACTTTATCCAACTGTACCAATCTTTTGGAAATGATTAGACATCTTGCGTGGAGGCTGCATTCTAGTGGGGGTCACATTTTAAAACAAGACTCCTAAGGGGCAGGAGCTGTAGCTCCGCAGTGCAGTGTTTGCCTAGCATGTAGGCTCTAGGTCCAAGCTCAGGACCACATGCACACATAAAACCCACCTCGACACAAAAAAAATATAATTTCAAATCAGTTCTAACATCTGTCCTCTATACTCTTGTGGTTTTATATGAGGTTTGAGTTGTCAATATTCACAAACAAGCTTTATGTCAAGAGGGCAACAGGCCAAAGTTAATCTGGTTCCAGTCAACGGAAGCTAACATTGTGAAACGTACGAGCATTGGCTAACGGATGCTAGAAGAAATTATTTGGAAAATTAAAAAAAATTATTTGGAATACTGGGAATAATAGTAAGGACAGAGTCAGGTTTGGAAATAGGCAAACACCAAGGCAGACCAGTTCATGAGGAAACATAGGAGAGGTATTCCTTGGTGAGAAGGGCGAGTGGCTGCACTACAGACTGCTGAAGAAATAAGACTGTGTTACAGAACCCACAACCTGTCTCCTGCCCCCAAATGTGCCACGGATTGATGATTGCAATATTGGGGGTCTAACCAGGATCATTACATGGAACTATATCACTCAGCCAGTTTTTTTGTTTTTTTTAAAGACAGTCTCACTAAATTGCCCAAGCTGGACTCAAACTTCCAATCCTCCTACTTCAGCCTTCCAGAATGTTGAGATTATTTCCACTACAGCTGGAAAATGTCATTTATCAAACAAAATGCAGTCAGGCCACCATGGTGGCACATGTCTATAATCCTAGTATTGGGGAGGCTGAGGCAGGAGGACTGCTGCGAGTTCGAGGCCAGCCTGGGCTACAAAGTGAGTTGAAGGACAGCCTGAACTGCATAGAGAAGCCCTGTCTCAAAAAGACAAAATTTTTTTTAAGAATTGCACTTCATGATGCTAACGGGCTCCTCTTTCACGAGGAAACTATGTTATTTACATTCCTTCTGCCTGACATTCTACTAAATACAGGGAGGGATACAGCAATACAGGAAGATCCTATGCTTTATTATGAACAGAAAAGCCAAAAAAGAAAGTAGAGAATGAAAGCTTTTCAATCAGTAGAAGCTAAGCACAAGAAGTCAATGTCTGTAAGCCCAGTGAATGTCTGGGAAGGCTGAGGTGGAAAGGAGGACTCCTTGAGATCAGGAGTTCAAGGACACCCCGGACAATTTAGAGACCCTGCCTAAAAACAGTGACAACTACAACAAAATACTGGTGGAAATTGGCTCAGTGAAATACAGTCCGCCTACCATGCCTGGAAAAAACCAAAACAACCTCAATCAACAGGAAGTATTACCCTCCAGAAAATAAGAAAGAGAAAACTGCATACACTGCTCGCACATGAATTAAATATCATTAAATAAACAACTGTAGCTATGAAAGAGCACAACAAATAATTTAAAACTCAATAGAAATTGATAATTGTTCAGTATACTAAAAGGGTATTTTACAAGTGAACTAAAACAAAGAAACGAGTAGCACAACAGCTAGGAGAACAAAATGAAAAGATTTTAAAAGATGAGTGTTAATATTATATACAAAAAATTATCTAGGCCTCCAAGCAAATATCACCAAACAAAATTAACAGTTTCTAAAAAGGAAGCAAATCAACCAGTGCCAGACTTCTTGACAATAACACCAACCAACACAAGTGAATCAACATTTTCAAAACACTTTGAGACAAAGTTTCAGCGTAGGATTTTGTGTGAAGAAAGCTGTACTTCAAGTACCAAAGCTCTAGAATAAATTTTGCATGTGCCACAACTCGAAGAATTGTGTACTTCTCTAAGCCCTTACTGAGTAACCTAGAACTTTATCTGCCCAAGAATTGAGTTGGAAAATGAGGTAAAGTACTGAGATGGAGATAGGGTGACTAAAAGCTGAGAAAGAAGTGTGACAGACACACAAAACAATTCTCTGAGGCCTCACATGAACTTCTCACCAAGACTTCAGTAGGTTTTGATGGGATGACCTGGACGTAGCCAGAGTGGGAAATACGAAGATGGTTGCCATGAAGCGCTACCAAGCCTCTTCACAATAGCCACTGTGCACTATGGAGTGTATTTTTTATTTTTATTTTTTTCCTCTCTTTTTCCCCTTTCACTTCTGTGTTATCATTTTGTTCTTTTCTATCTTTTTTTTTTTTTTTTTTTTTTGAGACAGTCTCCCTAGGTAGTTCAGGATGGCCTTAAACTCACTATGTAGCCCAGCCTGGCCTCAAACTCACAGCAGTCCTCTTGCCTCAGCTTTCTGAGTGCTGGGATTCCCACACCCAGCTGTTTTTTCACTTTAATAAATGTGAAAATGCCTTATTCATTCAATTCTTTGTGTGGGACAAAAAGGACCTAGGAAACTCCAGCACCCCAGAACATAGTGACTACTGGTAAAGAGTAGTACATATGTTTTAAAATTCTTAATATAGATACAATTTTACAACAAAGGCAGGGACTAGGGTGAGAAAAGTATATTTATACATTTTAATAAACTACAACTAAGATAACAACAACAAAAACCTACAAGCCTAAACAGCATAAAACTCACATTGAAAAATACCAAAATGAACACCAGAACTAATATACAAACCTTTCTAAACACCAAAAGACATTTTAGGAAACAAAGAATACACACCAACTAATGAACGAAACACAATAAATACAGAAATATACAGATGTTTACTTTTCAAACAGAAACTGAAAAGTAATGAAAATAGTTCCCTATCCAAGGGGATTATGGAGAGTGGGAGGCAGCAGAGCAGACTAGACTGCTCTGCGTGTACTATTCAGATAGTTTTCACTTTTGAACCATAGAACAAATGGTTCACATTTCCAAAAGTAGAATAAAGATTTTAAGGTAATACTCCAAAACTGAATACTAATAAGAAGTAATGAATCTTTTAATGCACTGATGATCAGAGAAGTGATTACCATTAAATCTGAACACATCCTCTGACTATGTATCTTTTCTAGGCTATGCTCTTAGGACAAACAAAACTGCAAAGAATGCTTAAATTTTACTCAGTGACAACACTGGTAATGTAGTTTTGCATTATATGTTGCTATTGGCGGGGAAAATTTTTCACTCTAGGAAGACAAAATAAAAAATAAAAACTGAGATACTGTTTTATCGGGGAAGATTTTTCACTCTAGAAAGACAAAATACAAAATAAAAATTGAGACACTGTTTTATTGTAAATCCTGATTTGAATTAGTAACTTTTCTAAAATATATACTCTAGCTCTATCCACAGAGGTGACCTACAAGCAATGACATATTAGCAACAATAGATTCTCAAATGGATTCTTCTAAAAAGCAACAGAACTCATGGAAAAAACAGCTGATATTCCAGGTTTGGAACAATGTAAGTATAATGAAGTGTATGTGCTTGAAGGGGAATTCAAAGAGAATATGACCATATCTAAAAAATGCAAAAGTCAGTTTTCAGTAACTTCCAGGAGTTAAAAGCTTGCAATATGAGAACCAAAAATTACATTGAGGAATTTTTTTAAAAACTTCATATACATAATGATCTTTGAAAAGAGAGGCAGTGGGGAAAAGAAAGGGTTCTTTTCTCTTAAAAATAGAAGAATTTTGCCTGCCTGGCAAGCGCAAGGTCAGGAGTTGGATCCCCAGTACCCAAAAAAAAAAAAAAACAAGACGACGAAGAATTTAAAGCCAGGTGTGGTAGCACATGCCTGTAATCCCAGCAATCCACCTTAAATTCTACAACAACTTAATGCTGAGGCAAAAGGATCACAAGTTCAAGTCTAGAGCCTCAGAACTACAGTAAGTCCCTGTTTCAAAATAAAAAATAAAAAGTTACATATACCTTGTGGGAAAGTCTCTTTAATTGGAAGAGTATTGTAAAAACATTTTTTAAGTAAAAATTTTATGAAATTTGACCTCTAAAATGTGGATTTTATGATTTACAATTAAGCACAGAAATGTCTTCGAATCATGTAATACATATACCACACAAAAGATCATTAAATTCTTAAATCCCATGGGCACTTCTTGTGTGTACAGTTTTTACTGGGACAGAAGGAAAATTTCTTTAGGTGCTAAACAAGTGGATTTTAAAATAAAAATTTCTTGCCAGGTGTGGTAGTGCACTCCTATAACCCCAGCACTTGGAGACTGAGGCAGGAGGAGCATTGCGAGTTTGAGGACAGCCTGGTCTACAAAGTGAGCTCAAGGACAGTCTGAACTGCATATGGAGACCCTGTCTCAAAAAGACAATCAATAAATCAATAAATAATACAAATTCCTTAATGTTTCTTAAAAAAATAAAAAGCCCGAGTTCACTGATAGAGTACTCCTAGGTTTAGTCCTCAGCACCTCAAACAAAACAAAACCATCAGTTGTACCAGGTGTGCTGTCGCGTGCTTATAGTTCCAGCTACTAGGGAACCTGAGTGAGGAGGGTCACTTAGCACACATGTCTACAGCCAGCCTAGGCAATGCAGCATCTCAAAAAAAAAAAAAAAAAAAAAAAAATCAACCAATGTAGTAAAGCCACAGAATGAAACACTGGCAGGTGCAAACGGCAGAGCAGTAAACAGCAGAGACAACAGCCTCTCTTGAGAGTCACCATCCACACACTGGATGTGAGGAAAACAAGGAGAAGGAAAGTGGGTCCACTGGACCCAGGGAGAATCTCAAGAGGGAATGGAAGCCCAGAGAGTAAAAAGAAAAACTTGAAGGAAGAAGGCCAGTGGAGCCTTCTCCCTGAGACAGGACTCACTGCATCAGAGGAGAGGTTCAAACCTGTGGACACAGTGTGACAGCTGGCAACCCCAAAGGCCTCTACAGAGACACGGTAGTGGAGAGGAGCAGCAGACTGACAGCACTGGCTGGCTGTGAGTGCAGAGGACTTAGTCCTCCTACAGGAGAACGTGATTCGCTGGCAGCTGTCTTGGAGATGGGCCAGATAAGCCCAGGATCCACAATTGCTGCGGGTTCCATCTAGCAGCTTCCAGCTGGGCTCAGACCCATGAAAATCACTTGGATGGTGGCCAGCCCGGTGAGTCTGGTACTGGGGCTGGCCTACTGAAATTGTCCACTACCTGCCAGAAAGCTGCTGCTGGCTTGCCGGGAGAGATCTACACAGACCAGAACTCAGTTTCCACATGCTGTCTACTAGTAAAACCTGAGACAACTCTGGAAGTGGACTTCTTTCTTTCTTTTCTTTACTTTTTTCCTCTCTTTTATCCTTTGTTCTTCTTTTTGTCTGAGTGTGAACCTGGTTTCTAGCCTCTTTGTGGTTGTGGCTGTATTCTGTTACTCCTTTTATCTGTTCCATCTCTCTTTCCCTTCAGTCTTCTACACCAGCTTCTCAAAGTTGGCTTGATCCCCCTTTGTCATCTGATCTTGCTTCCAATCCTGTCCTCTTCTTTAACTTCTCTATTTTCTCCTTCATCCATTTTAAAATTCTCATCCCTGAGGGCAAAAACGTGTATATAATTCTCTGGTTTGTTTTAGATTTTGTTATAGAACCACAAATCTAGTTTATATGGTTAAAAGTAGCAAATTAAGTGTTAGCTCAGTTTGTCATTTGCTGGGATATGTTTGATGTTATTGGTACCACTATAGCCAAAACTGACATAATTGTTCTAAACATCTGTTCCTCCTGTTATTCCATGACTGAGACTAAGGGTTATAGAAAATATGGTGATACAATA